>JAQFZO010001665.1:0-14810 GCA_034695885.1 Geophilus flavus
GATTGGATACGCTAGGTGGCACTGCTAGAAGACATCTATAATGTGATTGTACCTTATCTGTGACCTTATCTTTTAAAATACGTACATAAGTTTTATTTGAATGAATAACGATCACTTGCCGTACCACAACTCGTGTCGTTTAGTTTCTTGTACCGTATTCCATTGCACTATACAATAAACTGTATAAAACCATGGCCAGTGGGCAAGATCTTGCTACTGAGAGACTTTTAAAAAAAGAAGCAGAATTAATTCGTAATTTAATTGAAAATTTGAAGGACCAGTATAATCGGCTGAAGGTCGAAGAGTTAGAGTTGACCAGTAAAACGAGAAAAGCAAAAATGGTAGATGCCGGTTGTATTTCCACTTTAACTTCAAACGTTGGTGGATTGCAACAAGGTGAAACAAATTCAAATACATTTGGTTTGAATGCGGGCGTCGTTTCCAGGGAATTTGAAGAGATGGATAATACGCAAAATTTAGATCTTAACGTTGGAAAACAGAATGAAATGTTTATACCAGATCGCGAAGAAGAGGAGGAAGATGAAGTCGTCGATAGTTTCCAAGGATACAAATCCAGTGGATTTGATGGGAATTCTAAAGTCAAATCTGAATACTATTCAAATTTGTTTAACTTCGATAATTAGTAAATAAATATTTATAATTACGATATGCATTAAATTTATGTTGTACAGTGTAATTTTGGAAAAATAAAATTTAGGTGAGTCATTTCGAATTTTACTGTGTTTTAGTGAGAGAAATTACTGTAGCATAAATTTTTCCCGTCGATCAATATCAGATATATAGTTCCGTGTGATTTTTTTCTTTAATTTTGATGTTTTCGGAAATGTGGTTAAAGATTTTTTAAAGAATTGTAAACATACTTGAATTATTATATTTTTTTTTTTAATTATTATTTGTTTGAATTTTTGGTACCTTAAACGTGTAAGCACTTGGTGTAAGGATTTGATGGTTTTAAAAAAAATTATAATTACCGTAATAGACCCGTGGAACAGTGTTTCTAGGCATAACGTCACAGTTTCACTTTATCTGCATTTTACAGTTCTAACGTTAGAAATTAATTTGATTGGCTGAATGACCTGATTTCCGTTAATCGATACGTATCTTATCACATATCTACATGAGTATATTAACCATCATGCATCCCTAAAGTCATAACGCGTTAGCAGAGAACCGCACGTCACAGACAAGTCGCAGATTTATCGCTTGAATAAGAAATCAACGTCGAATTGTAAATCACACCGTTAACTGGTTTAGAAAAACGTCCGAATCTTCAATTAACAACCTTTTCCCGTAAATCTCCAATTCATCTTCATCCAAAATGGTCAGGCCCATGGGTTTGAAACACGTGGAACTCGTAACGGACGAGAAAAAGTTGGTTGCAGTTAGAGAAAAATGCCGAATGATGTGCGACTGGACGGGATCCGGATTCCCGGGTCTTCAACCTGTCTCTCTCGCAAACACGCAATTCTTCCGGGAAAAACCGTACAGAGTCAGCTGGAAAGCCGACGGAACGAGATATCTGATGCTGATCGACGGAAAAAACGAAATCCACCTAATCGATCGCGACAATAACGCCCATTCCGTTCGATATCTCCGTTTCCCAAGACGAAAATTCCCCGATCAATACGTTTCCGGAACTTTAGTCGACGGGGAAATGGTCGTCGATAAACACGAGGGGAAAATTTTCAACAATTTTTTGATCTTCGACATAATAAAATGGGAGATGAACGACATCAGTAGAAAGTTTGACGAACGACGATATTGTATCTTCAAAGAAATCGTAGAACCGCGGCGGACCGTCGACAAGAGCAAGGAACCGTTTGGTGTAAAACACAAGGAATTTTGGGACATTACTTACGCGGCGAAACTGCTGGTACCGAAATTTACGGGACAATTGACACATGAATTCGACGGTTTGATATTTCAACCCGCTGAAATGCAGTACACGGGAGGTACGAACCATGAAACGTTTAAGTGGAAACCGCCGTGGTTGAATTCGATCGATTTTCGTTTGGTGATCGATGAAAAGAGTCGGCATAGAGGAAAGTTGATTGTCGGAAGGTCGACCCGATTTGGGAAAATCGAGCTGACGTCCGAATTGAGGCGATTGAACCACAGGATTATCGAGTGTAAATACAACGATGGGAAATGGATATTTATGCGTGAGAGGACGGATAAATCGTTTCCAAACAGCGTACGTACGGCAGATGCAGTTTTTAAGACCGTTGAGAATCCGGTGACCGAGATGCAGCTTCTGGCTGACATCAATCGGTATCGATGGAAGCCAGTAAGAAAGGATCCACCGGATCGTGACAAACAGGGTCCGCCACAAAAGCGAATTAAACAGACATAAATATTTTTTTAAAATTTAAAATATATTTTTAAAAAGTAATTTTAAAAAAGCAATGAATTACAAAGAAAAATGTGTAGATGGGAGCCTGAATAAAATTCAAGTGATTCTGAAAAATATTGTACACATATAGTATTATACTGCATTTGATGTAAATAAAAAGTATTCGATTTTGATTTTTGTTTGAATTGACTTTAAATGTGAAGTATGAAATTGCAATACTTATGGAATTGGGTTATACTATAAAAACAGAAATTGTCAGGTGCATTCAGGTCATAAAGACTTATAAGACTTTAGATGATGCAAAAAAGTCATTAAAAGTCTTTGAAATCGTTTGTCTCATAAAAATGGCTTTTAGCTCCCGTGTTAAACGCACCCTGCTTATCACAAGTTGAGTTCACCTTCACCCTGTAGCAGCTAAAAGCTGATTTTATGAAAAATAAATTTATTTGACTTTTGATGTTTTTATGTTATTAAAAGTAAAAACCGAGACATAAAAGCCTCTTTGTAAAACTAGGAATTCCTAGTCTATACTGTTAGTCTGTATTTTGTAATGACGACCGCCAGGTGGCGCTATTCTTATCAATATGACGTTTGTAAAATTCTAATCAATGTACCCACAATGCAATGCATGAATAAATCACTTGTCTATTGAATTTAACATATGAAATCACGTCTATTCAACGCTCCTATCCCAACAATTACAAAAGTGGCTCGTGTAAAAAAATCTTTAATCCAAGCACATGCATAACCAACCCCATGATGTCATCATGAGTGGTCAAGAGTATTTTTAAGTGTCAAGTGTTGCCATCTTGCCCTGGTTGTAATTTCAGAAATACATTCAAAAACCAATGCCAAAATCCATTATTGATGACAAAAGCCAATTCCTGTGACAAAAGTCATAATTATAAGCCAATTCATTCAATCATAAGTGGCTTTTTATGATTTTTACACAAGCCACTTTAGTAATAGTTGGCTTTTACTACAAATAAATACTGGTATTTTATTTCAAAAATCTATTTTCATCATTATTTAACATTAAATAAACCTTACCACATAATTTGACCAACATAGATAACTTTATCTTAATTATTTAAAAGTTTACTCGACATGAAAACAACAATTTGATGCAGTTCATGACACTTAAACACGAACTCCTAAAACAAAACAAGGAAGCAAAAAAAATAATTAAGTAAGATTATTCATCTAACTGTTTTTTTCACTTATTTACATTCAAAAAGACTCTCTGTACTGACTGCTGACTTGTGAGTGTTCATCGATCCCATAACCCGTAACTAGGTAATTAACCCACATGTAATCAATGGATGTTTGTCCCGCAGACAATTTATTGCGAATTGATATGCAACTGTAACATTCAAACCAGTTGGATTTTTTATTTTTATAAATCCAGTGAAAAAAAAGTATCATTAAAATATTTTTAGATGTACTATAAAAAAAATAGAGAAATAGGTCAATAATTTCCAGGAATCAAAAACTTGGATTAAAATTTGGCAGCTAATAATTTCTAAAGTAAGGTTGTAGCATGAATAGGTAATTATGCGACGAGAGTAATCGGATTAAGAGAATTCTTGAAAAAGTGTTAGATTAAAAACAAGGAGAATTACGAGTCAAAGTTTCAGTTGTTTTGTGTTTTTAAGAAATGAAATTTAGTGAAAAAACTTGTAATCCATGCAGGGAAGTGTGTTTTTTGAAGTTTAGGCAATGTTTTTCCGGGATAATATTTTTTTAAAAAAAATAAATTTAATATTACGTATTATTATTATTTTTTTTTTAAATTTATGGTAATGCATTTTAATGTATTCTGTATTAAATGACAAAATTCACGTGAATAAGGTGTTTTAAACTACGTATTTATGGGTTTACTCCGCCTATAACATTAAATTAAGCAAAATTTTGGTTTTGATGAATTTTTCCTGCTACTGTGTGGCCAAAAAAAATAATAAATTAATGAAAAGTATAGAAATTAAAGTACCGTAAATTACACTCCCTTCCGTGAAAATTTACCACTTTCAAGTCATTCACCCAAGTTCATTATGCAATATGAACCTTTAAACAAACAAAACGGATCAAAACTGCATTTAATTTACAGCATTTATCCATCAATCACTCTTCTTAACACTTCTATGCCTTTTATTTACGAGGCTTAATTTGCGTCCTTTGTCTGGCCATATTTCGCCAAAGTGGCCTATTGTAATGACCTTAGAAAATATCTCTGTCTACATAACGCATCAAACTCAAAAAAAATTTAAAAATTAAAGAATAAAACCAATAACTTTAAAGAATGAAGTTTTGAAATCAATTAATTTTTTCAACTTAATTTTTTCAATTTTTAAAAATTTCTTTCAATTCTGTATTTATTTTTGATGGCAAGCGGCATATTGTAATGACCGTAATCAACATATCTGTCTACACAATGCATCAAACTCTAAAAAAAAATTAAAATCAAAGAATACAACAAATAACTTCAAAGAATGAAGTTTTGAAATCAATTAATTTTTTCAACCTAATTTTTCCAATTTTTAAATTTCTTTCAATAATTTTCTTTATTTTTGATGGCAAGCCAGTTTTGCTTCAACCGAAACCAATCTTTCTATATAAATTGTAAAGGAAAATTTTTTTTTTCACTTATATCTAAATGAATTGCTTTTATTTATTTTTTATTTTTAAATTTCCCACAAAAAAATTAAAAGCCTAACAAAACAATCTAAGATCAACCGCAAAAACATTCACTCTTGGGCATGGCACGTCCCCCACCCACCCCACCCATCTCAATCATCGAACCAAACGGCCACACAACCCCGCCCAAACCCGCTGGCAACGGGTCACCGCCGCACAACCGCCGCACCACAACTCATCATCACCATCCAAACCCAACCACGGTCGCCATCAGCCCACGGGATGCCTCTTAATACGGTGGTAGTGGGTCACGACCAACAAAATACGGATTACTAGTACCTCACGTGCAGTTCATCCGGCCACCGAATCCGCCATGCCTCGGGCGGCAAGCGAGCTTTGCTCCTTCCGCATCAAACTGACCTCGCATTCGGTCGGTCGTGGGCCAACGCCGGTCATCGCCCGAGGTGGCGCAGCCAAACACCTCCAAGTGTGCGAAACGCATCATCATATCGCTCACTTCGCATCATGTTGTCCCCCACGACGCCCGAGTCGTGGACCTATACACGCGGCTCGTGTTCCGTCATCGAACGGGGTGTCCGCATACGACCCGAACGAAACCATCGACGCGCCGTGCAGAAGATGAGTTGGAAAACTTCCCCGCAATGCAAGTTAGGAAGTTCCTTCACCGTCAACGACGTCGGACCCACCGCCGCGCTCCGACGTCTCTTGCAGTACTACGAGAAACGCGAATTCCACGAAGCGGCATCTTTCGTCAAAAGTCTCAGTCACTCAACATTCAGACAAGTCGTCGATCATTTACCGATTGATCTACTCGTCGACGCACTTCCAGCATCCGTTTCTGTACTCGAAGCGTTGTACGCGAAGGTTTTTCTATCGGACGGACTCGGACACTCGGTGCGCGCATTGCGACCGGACGCCGCCGTGTGGCAGTTGGTGCATTTCTTCGCGCGACACGAAGATGAAGTTCCGAGCAACACGAATTTTCATCGTTCGTGCAAGAAATTACTACGAGTTATCGCCGTATCACAACCCGGGTTGCGTCAATCTGTACGCACCCGCAGAAGGGGGTTGGTCAAGGCGTTGTCCGGATTGGGACACCATGGACTGATCGGGACGACCGATCAGTCGTTGATGAACCTACACGACGCGATCAAGTTGGAATTGGAGAAAGTGACGGCGTTGTTCAAACAGGCCTTGCAGAAGTTGGAGGAACTGAGTCGCGTGTCGTCGAATCGCAGTCCGGTCACCCGTTCCGTGTCGCACGGGCCGCCGCCGAGTCAGTTGAGTCATCAGCGGCAATTGAGTTTGAGGCAGGTTGAGATTCAGGAGAGGTTGATTAAGAATAAGACGATTTTGAATGCGGTTGAGCCGTCGTTGAGTAAACATACTTTGGATGTTTTATTGACGATTTTGCGACGTCGTATCGAGTTGGACAAGGACGTTTTGTTGCAGTTTACGCAGGTGAAGAGAGAGGCAGGTGATGTTCCTGTTAATGCTATCGTTGCGCCGATTTTGATGCGGTTTTCTCATGGATGCGAAGCTGTGTTGGCATTTATGGCGAATCCGGATGAAGAGGAGAAGAATGACAGTAGCGATGGGACTGATATTTCCGGTTATCATTCTGATTCTGATTCGGCCGTCATCATAAATCGACAAAGGGGACGGTTTAATTTTTTGTATAATTCGAAAAGTGAGTAAAATTGGATTTTATTACATTTTTTTTATGCTAGAAATTAAAAGAAGTGTGAG
Organism: Geophilus flavus; assembly: GCA_034695885.1. Taxonomy (NCBI): domain Eukaryota; kingdom Metazoa; phylum Arthropoda; class Chilopoda; order Geophilomorpha; family Geophilidae; genus Geophilus; species Geophilus flavus. Next base: position 6,779 of record JAQFZO010001665.1, read on the forward strand.
GAATTAATGCAAGGAGTTAAAATGTATTTTTAAGTCGATTATTCTGCATCGCAGAATCCCAGCAAGTAATTATAATTTGGGTGAACGTTTCACACTCTAATTTTCTGAATTTTCTGAATTTTCTGCTCTAGAAAAGCAGAATTAAAAAATACTGTACAAGTAAAAAGAAAATAACTGTGAACCATGCTTGTTTTGACCTTACTCTCTCATCCTATTAGAGAAATTTAATTGGTGCGACCTTAAAAATTAATTTTGATTTGTGAGATAATAATTTTTCGGATGCACACAATTATTTTGACGCTTCCTAGTTCTTAATATAAAATAGCATAACCACTTAACATACCGTAAGGAATTAACGGTTTCGCGGTTTTTGTCTGTGTGAACAGAAGTGTATAACATGCTTTACTGTATATTGTACGGTCGTATACACTTTACAGTCGTGTCTGCTTATAAGTTATAACAGTGGATTTTGGGAAGGGAGATTAACATTCAGGAGGGCTCTAAAGCCCAAACGCACAAGAAAACCATACAAAAATTGCTTATTTCGGTATTTGTATACAGTAAAATAAACTATTTTTGCTTAAAATGGCTTATTTTAAGAATAAAATTCATTTTAAGTCAAATTTTGAACAGAATAATATCTAAATCATATATAAATTGTAGTCTGTAAAATGTTCTTCCAAAATTTCACTTAAAATGAATTTTATTCATAAAATAAGTCATTTTTAAGCAAAATTTGCTTATTTTACAGTATAAATACCGAAATAAACATAGAAGCAATTTTTGTGTTTTCCTTCAATCCGTCCTTGTGCGAGATGTCGAGAGTGACGAATAAACCATGTAGATGGCGCATTTTGCTGGCTTGTACTCATATCCGAGCCAAAATCATAAAAAATGAAAAAGGACCATAGAGTTGCTCTCAAAAGCGAACTTCTTTAATCTTTATCCGATGAGCTTTTTAAAACAGATTTTAATTACATGTAATCGATGGAGGAAAAACCGGGAAATTTGAAAAGTGCTCTTAGGCCGAACTCTTATAAGTGGATTTGACTGTAACTTTATAAATTGACGTAAATTGAGCTATTAATTCACTTCTGGTATGTTTGTTTTTGTTTTGGAGGATGTTGATGAGCATTTCTCGTGCGAAAGGTTTATACTTTTCCTTGTGAATGGATGGGTGAATACTGAATCTTCCGCATTTCTCAAGGATGACCTTTTGGGTTTGATGATACAGTATTCTTGTATTACAATTGGGTGTGGTCTCTTTTCGAGCTTATTAAACGTTTCATTCGTGACTGACTATCGCATTTTAGAAACCGCGGTTTTCCATATTTGGGAGAGTTTTGAAAGATTTTAATATGTTTTAGGGTGTTTAAGAAGGTTTTGGGTCGTATTGGAAATATTTTGGGTGATCAATGGGACTTTTTTTGGGCAGTTTTGCTTGATTTTGCATTCCAACGGTTTCTCATTCACACAAATAAAATCAAACCCAAGTAGTTTGCGAGTCAAACTGTAAAATTTAAAATTGCAAGTTTTATGGCACAGATGATAGATATAAAATACCCAACCAAAACCACTGGTATACCATCAAAAACTCCAAAAAAAACCTCCAAAACACTTCAGAAAACCACCAAAAATTCCCCAAAACTACTTTTAAAAACCGCGGTTTCACGATGCGGCTATAAACAGAATACCTGCAAAAGAAAACTAGGATCAAATTTCCTTGTTGAGTTTAATAAACTGCATCAACCACTGTTTAGCCGCAACCAACCATAATTGCATACTTGTTATTAGGTCATTCCTTAATGAATAAAAAATTTATAGTCTAACGTCACCTCCAGCAACCACACAGTCACACCATCCACATGTTTACACGGTTAAATAGTTGTAAATTACTTGTCTAAAAATTAACTGGGCAATCACATAATAATTATAACAAGCCCAATCTAAAATCCAATCAGTTTCCACATTAAAAAAAAAAAAACATAACCACATACAAACCCTACAAAAACTGAAATACATCATTTCTCAAACAACAGGAAGTTTTCCCCTCATTTTAAATTAATCCTGCCCCAAAGCAACGTGTAATTCAATGCTATCACCCTCGACTTTTGTCTTTAATTCAACCATGACGACACCCAAGACACCCTCAAGCAAGTCCCTCGTTAAACAACCTTTGACGCCCATAAGCCGCACGTCACATGACCCAGGGCCTCAGGGACAACCACTCAAAAACAAAAACAATCAAAAAATAAAATTCCATTCACATTTCACACCAAAAAAAAAAAAAAAACTATTAATAACTGGGCCGTTCACTCAAACAAGTTATTTTTTTCATTTTTATTACATTACATCATCGACTCGTGTTAAATAAGTCGTGAATTAAGTCATATACGTTTATGGAATTCTAATTGAGTGTGACGAATCGTGTCACTGAATTTTTTATGCTCAAACACGCACTAGGTGTTTGGTTTATGGAGTTGTGATGTGATGGAATTTCTTGGGTAAAGTTTCATGTATATTTTTTTTTCGTGACCCTGTTGGGAGAGTATGGTAAGGGTCAAAAGTGGTGCCATGTGTTTAGTTTCACGTGTCTGTTGTAGTCTCTGGTGCAGTTTTCTTTCGAATGGATGAAACAGGCAGGGAAATTTGGTGAAATTGAGTGTTTTTGGACTGAATGTTTTGTTTTTTTTTTTACAGGGAGAAATGTGAGGGATGAGCGGAGTTTGACGAGTAGTTCTGAAAGTCCAGAGAATGGGTTTAGGATTCGGCCAGAACATATTGATTCGACGCCTATCCCACTTAAAGGTGAGTTTTAGGTTTCAAAGTGCAAGTGTGGGGGATGGTCGAGAATTATTTTTCTAAAATGTGTTTTAAAATCTCCCAGATAATTCTGTATTTTGCAAAAAAATTTAATATAAATAAATAAATTTAATATTTCAGTGAATGCTATAGTTTAGAAAATGTAGGAAATATCACCCAACGTGTGAAAAATGAGAAAAATATCACGTTACGTTTGTAAAATGGCAAAAATATCGATTAAGAGCGCTAAAACATAAAAAAAATCGATTGAAATTAATTATATCATTGATTGTATCGGAAGTAATAAATAATATAATTTATATTATATGGGAAAATATCAATAAATTGTATGACAGAACTTTTTAATTCAGTAGACGCCAATATACTGTGGCAGAGTATCAAATTTGTTATTTTTAGAAAAACGACAAACAAGCTTCACTGCATTTAATATTTTTCAGAAAATAAACAGAGAAACCAACGTTAGGAAAGTATAGTATGTTACCTACTGTATATACAAAATAAATGTAAAATTTATTATTTAGCAACAAGAAAAAATTAATTTAGATGGAATTATGGTTTACAATAGGGTTTATCTGTTTATTTTCTGCAAAAAAGTGATGAGAACGTTTCAAGGTCACAAGTCTCTCCTCAAAAGTAGAAGAATTCAAAACTATACAATACTAACGGGCTGAACCAACATTGCCAAAACATCATGTAAAATCGTAATATTAAACGGATTAATGTTATTACAGACGGGGTTATAAAGAAATTTATCATTAAAATTCAGCCTCAAGCTGTTTATTCATTGTTTTTACCCAATTTGGCCAAAAATTTGTCTGGCTGTGGGGGGAATGACTCATGTTTATTTGTAAGTGTTGCAAGCAAGAGGGCACCATAAAATTTTAAAATTTTAGAGGCTGCCACACTTTTATGAGTGCACAGCTTACATCAATTGTCGTTATTTTTCTAAAAAAAAAAAAAAATTACTCAAAGGATTGGCGCGCACAGTAAATTTTTGAAATTTTCATTTGTTAAATTTTAAATTAGATTGAATTAAACTTTTATTTTTTAATATATTTATATTAAAATTTTTTTTATTCATTTAGTAAACGAGGGTTTGTCTCGCAAGATAGCATCGATGCAAATGGAGATCGAAGGCCTCAGATGTCAATTACTCAAAGGCAAACATGCTTTGCAACAAGCTCACGAACGAGAGCAGAAAATGAAAGACAGGTATGAATTTAAAAAATACCGTAATTTTAAAAAAAAAATTCCACTGATGTTGAATTGTGATTGATTTTTACTTTGTTCCAGATTGGCAGAACAAGCGCAGAGGATGATCGAACGTGGTTATAAGTTCGAAAATGCCAGTTTGGGTGATCGCAGGCCTTCGGTATTGACTCGATGTTACGGTAATTTATATTCTCAAGCCAGGGTCGACACGTTGGATGCTTTGGACGCAATTCCCGAACTCAGGGATGCGGATGAACTGAAAGCAAAATTGCTATTTTCTGTTGTAGTGGTAAGTTGCACATGTGTTTCAATTTTAATCAAAGGATTATGGACTCAGAATAAGGATTCTTATTCTGTGTTATGGATGTAACGCGAGTTTAGAGGGAGATATATTCTCCATTAGTGACTTGGCGCCATCTATTGCGTGCAAAAGCAAATGCAAGCACAGATTATTTCCATTAGATGCAATTAACAGTATTGAAAAAAAAATTAGTAACTAAATATTGGTTTTAATTTTATTATTTCTAGTTGGCATTTCGTTCGGTGCAAAGTTCGGTCCGCGAAATCCAAGATACGATGAAGAGAGTTCTACAGATGCCGCAACTCGGAAGTAAAAATCCAAATGCTGACCCAAGTACGCAACAAGTCGAATGGAGCATTGCCTTGTACTTGAAACGAACCAGCGAAGTTTACGACGTCAGGAAAAACGTCGAAGTAAGATCGGTTCAAATCCAACAGGTGTCATCAAAGTGAATGGTTTTTGGCAATAACATCCACGATAAGAAAAAAGTGTCTCCAGAATTTCTGCGTTTTCCTTCAGATCAACCTAAATTTACCTTCAGTTTTTGATGAAAATGTGTAGACAAAAATTTACTAGAAATTTTTTTTTTTAAGTCCCGCACATAAAATTTTAAAAAACTCAAAAAGGAATCCAGAATTTAGTTTTGATGACACTTGGGTAGCCTCGTGTGATGTAACAACACGAAATATTGAAGAAATGAATAATTTCACAACAAGTACTGTAGAAATGAGACTAAAACATTTTTTTTGTCATTTCAGAACGTTTGTTCTCAAATATGGGATACATTATACGACTATCCGTGCCTCAAGTCTTGTCAAGGATTGGTCTTCTACATCGAAAATTGTGTCAAACTAGCATGGGCTCTGACAAATCAAATACCGAGTTTTGTTGTGGAATACGAAACACGATTATTCCGAAAAGATTTGCACGTGAGGTTTCATGCGTCAAATCACGAAAGTAATCACATCGATACCTATTTATGGCCTGCATTACTCGAAGGTGATAACGGGCCTTGTGTTTATAAAGGCGTCGTCGTCACTTGATTGTCAAATAATAACGATTTATATTATTTCTTTAAATTTATATTGCTGTACTTGTTTAATTGATAACTGATTAAAACCAAATAAACTTTTTGATTTTTATAGATTAATTAACGGCTGACTGACAGAAATGTCATTTTCAGCTATGTATTTTAGGTAGTTTTTGCCATATTTTTCAAGACTCAGCACTCAATTCAAGGGGGAGGTGTTGAGTTTCGTCTTCATAGACCTATGAACGGAAGTTAGAATCATGGCCTGCTACTGTCATCTTCTGACTGGCATATGTGGGTGCAAAGATATGCTGAATAAGAATTTCACCCCCTCAGCATCCTCTGAACCAAAGAAAGCAAAAGCCCCAAATTGGAAAGAAATGACCGAAAATCCAAATATCAAAGGAGACATGGAAAGAGAAAAATGAAGAGAAAAGGTTACCAAGGCCCTGTTGATTAAAAAAAAAAATTTGTAAGAAAAATCTGTTAAGTTTGTTCAAAATTTGACTTAAAATGAATTTTATTCTTAAAATAATCTATTTTATTCCATCTGTATCCTGGTCTATTGCCTACCTTAGTCACCTATCGCCATCTAGTGAGTTGGTTTGTGAATAGTAACACAAATTTTATTATTTACCTAGCTCGCTGTTTTATTTTTTAAAACCGATTGTTCCAGCCCTGAAATAGGTGAAAGAATCTCTGCTGTTTGAGCACACACACAGCTGTTTGTTAATGCTCTACATGTTTTGCCAACAACTCGGCTGAGGGTGGCAGCACTGTGCATTAATGCCCTGGCCTCTGGTGCCTGAATTGATCATTGAAGTCTAAAGCGCGCCATTTTGAAATAGATTGTACGCAACGCTGGTGCAACGCAAAGAAAGCTTTTACTAACTAAGTAAGTCTTACTTTTACTTACTCTAAGTTTTGCACTACAAACACTATTGGAAACCGACAAACAGGTAAAAACATTTTCGCAATTCTTCTATTTCTTAATATTTCCGCAATTTTTACTATTTGCCTTAAAATTTTCACGATTTTCTATGATTCCACCACGTGATTCCAAGTAATATCCTAGGAAATCGCGATTTAGATCTTAAAAAGTAAAATATAAAAAACAATGGAGTAAAATCTGTTCATAAACAGTTGCAAACTGTGGAAAAACAAGTCACGCTACCACAGATTTGATTTAATTTAATTAAATTTAATGTTTTAACAATAAATTTGTAACAATTTTTCATTAATTTCTCACTTTTTTTTCAGGAAAATAAGACCTTCGATGGACCCAAGATTTGAAAATCACGAAACCAAATTCTGTTTTTCAAGCAACGGACTCAAGCTCATAATCAAGAGAAGTGTGTTGAGACAAATAGAAAAAATATACGTCGAATCCCAACCCAAACAATCACATTTGGATATTCTCAATGCAAACCTGACACACTTCGACGGTAGTTTAAAGTCCATTAAACTACAGAGTCGATTGCATTTTTTGTGTAAGAACAAAAAAATTAAGTATCAGGCTAAAAAGAATGATACCGTGCACGAAATAAACATTGGGTATGAAGATATTGAAATACCTAATATCTCAAGAGGCAGAGAGCAAATTAACAATTGCCTGTCACCAGCTTGAAGAAGAGAACAGAAATTTAACAAGCACTTGTAACCAGCTTAAAGATCAACTTAAAGCAGCAGAAGACGAAATCAGAAGGTTAAAAGTCGTCGGTCACCAGCTTGAGGACAAAAACATCAAAAATGAGAAGCAACTGAAGTTGTATGAAAAAATGATACACAAGATTCCAAAGAAAAACGCATGTAAAAGGTTATCATTTAAAATGTTAGAAAAGTAAATACGTGTAACGGTTAACTCTTTGTCTTCATTTCTTCACTTGAACAGAAACTTGCTCGATTCTGCATCAATGCTTCCTTCCCTGTGAATAGTATATATTGCTTAAGGTTCCTAGCGGCGACTAAGGTCATACGGGACCTGTCAAAGACCAATTACTTTAAAACAACGTCCAGAAACCAAAATGCTTGATAAACACACATTGCAAGGTAGAAAAACCAACCGACAAAACAAACAGCTAAAAAGACACAATCCTATAAGTCACAATCCAAATGTACAAGACAAATATCTCCATTGTGCCAGGGCGACCAGTCAATGCCAAGTGGTAAGAAGACCCCACAGGCACAACCAAAATGGAAAAATGGAAAAGAACGAGGAACTCAAGCAGCAATGGAGACATGGAAACAGAAAATTGAAGAAGTGAAAAAAGAAGAGAAAGAAAACCAGTAGGCCCTGTTGGCTTCAGCACTTAGACACCGCTCAGTGCCTATTAATAGGGGGAATCACATTCTGCAGGCAATGATTGCGAGTTCTGGGAACTGGAAGTTGATTCGGAGGCAGGTATAGGCATTGGAACATCGTTTTCTTTGTCGTCACTTAAATTCTCTTCAATAAAAAATTCAGGAACACAATGAGAAATCAGTGTTAAGTATTCATTGACCGTTAAGCGACCAGCTGAAAGCTTTTCTTGTGCTCGTATCACCTTCCTTTCTTGTAGAACATATTTCACCTTTTTTTACGATGTACAAGCTCAACAGCTTCAGCACGTTCGCTGTCTTGACGTATAGCAAGTTAAACCTCTTGTAACCGACTTACGAAGACCCAA
>JAQFZO010001666.1:0-14810 GCA_034695885.1 Geophilus flavus
GATTGTAATTGGATTTTTTGTGATTGGAGAATTAGAAAAAAAGTTAGCTTTTGTATCTTTTGATAGGAGCATTGTTGCAATATGAAACCAATACCAAATTGTTGCGCTCGTCAGAGTGATCATTTCATCCCATAGAGTCGAAGTTGTAGGTCCAAGTTAAAACAGACTTTTTCATTGAGTCACTTATTTGGAATCACCCTGTATGTAGTGCTCTCTTTAGTTAGATTTTTATTATGCTTCTTGGTTGGTGAAAAATATTCTATTAGCGGACCTAACACTTTAGCAAATAATGGAATGTTTTCCTCTAAAGTTTCAATTTCATTATTCTCATATTCCTCATCCCCAATGACCGCAAATTCATCCATAATTGATCTATTTTATTTGCAAATTATGTTTACCACGAAAAACGTCACTATTAACCTGCAAAAGTCACTAATTTTAAATAAAATCCCAGAGAAAGAAAAAAATATTTGTTAAAAAAGATTTTGTTGTGTTACTATCACATTTTTCAAGTTGTACAGGTCGAACCTCGTTATAACGAACTACGATATATCGAATTTTGTGTTATAGTGAATAATAAATTTTGTTTGTTTGGTCGCCAGATTTCTCCCATGCTAAAAAATTTCGCTAAAAGTAACAAATTATAAATTTCGTTTATTGTTTGGTCGCCCTAACTCTTCCCATGCTAAAAAATTTCACTATAACGAATTATAAATTTTGTTTGTTTGGTCGATTTGTTCGATATAATATAACGAATTATTCTTGCTATTTATTACGAACAAATTCGCTATAACGGGGTTTCAGTTTAACGAACCCTCGTTATAACGAACAAATTTTGACTGAAACTTCTGGTTTACGAAATTATGCTGATGACCGATCCGATCCAATCTTTTATATGAAGCCATACCATTCGAAATAATTCGTGTTTCTGGTTCAATGTAGTTGCCAATCGCTTTCCGTAGCACGTCTTTCGACTTATTTTTGACTTGAAAATGAATCCCAAAGTTTGAACCACATTCCAAAATTCGGAATATGGTTACTTGGCTCGTCTTTGTCACCCAGCCTTTGTGATACTTTCTCCTCGTGAGAAAGGTTTCATCCACCTCCACTTCTATGTCTTTACCACCAAATTTCCTATTAGATATCTCGTTTGACATAACTGTCTCGGCAATCTCTCGGCAGAATCGATAGTAACTGACAACAGATTCTGCAGGAAAAGAAAACATGTGAATTGTTCGCGACACTGGAAAGTCATTGAGCCAGAGAAATGCTCTGACATCGATATAGCCATGTTCCAACTGTCGCAGCCAACACGGTTTGACAAGTTGCACCCGTAGATTTCTGCTTATTCCGCTTTTCTTAGGCTGTCTTCTTTTTAGAAGAACATTTCCAACGTTTTTTCCTCCATTCAGTTGGGGATTGTGCCCGCAATCACTTCTTATGTGTCAGTGACTGGGCGAGTCCTCTGGTGGCCGCCCCCATCTATCCCTCTCCCCGCCTTTCCCTCGCATGTTACTATTCTATACATTGTACGTGGTGTGTGTGTGTGTTAAAAGGAATAGTAAAGTTGGGTCTGGGTAGAATTTTCACTTCACTTTGGCGGGGGTGGGTTCCCCAGAGGGCACGTGGGGTTCTGCAGTCCGCCTATGGTCGAAGAAGGTAAAGGTGGGGGGAGTTGGGGGGAGGGGGAGATGGGTGGTGGTGGTGGAAGAAGGAGACTGCAATGACTCAATTGAATTGGCCTCGGGGCTTTAGAGCCTTTTCTCGCGTTCGCACTTTGAGACGCCATCTCTCGGTTTGATGGGGGTCTTGAACTCGATGGTAGTAGATGCCGAGCCGTTAATCCCTTCCCCTAGTGTGAAGGAATAGAGTTAATAAATCCATCAGGCCGATCAAATCTTGTCAGAACACACGTGTCCTTCCATCATCGCTGACACGTCACGTTTGTGGCATGGCTGCCTCGGGAGATGAGGTGAAACCCAACCCCGAGTCGGACTTTTTTTTTTTTTTTAAAAGTGTAGTAAATGCGGTTGTAGGTCGACAATCGAGTTGTGTGAACTTTTTTCCCCCGGTCGGTCTCATCTCGAGTTTTCATTCCAATTTCGCTCCCATTTGAGACGCTCTTCCATTACGGATTCATGCGATGTAATGTGCGTCTCTTGACAAGAAAATATTTTTAATAAAAGCTGACACGGAACCGAGAAAAGGAGAAGTGAAAGTAAACCCGCTAATGCAATATCTGCGTATAAATAGCCCGCAGCCTGTTGTGCGAGTCTGGCAAATTTGAACCCCGACACTGCGAAATGCGCTTTTGAGCGGCGTCGCCGTTTTGCGGCCTTTGCAATGAGGTTTTGCCGTTGCGCGCGCACGCCTTCGCCTTCCTTCGTCACGAGGGTTTCGTCATCACACACGCGCACCCCCGGTTTCTTAATGAAGATTTCTAATCCCGCTCGAATATTACCAGATGAAGTTATTATCTTTTGTGAGGTACACGTAGACAACGACGCAAGCGCAAGCCCCTGGCTACGCGCGACTCATTCACCACCACACTCAAAACTCGCGGCGTGTGTTTACACTGCAGTTCACGAATCCTTTCCTTCAGCATTGATTTGATCCGAGTCGACTTAAAGCCCCCATTCCCCATTCCTATTTTATTCGAGCATCGTGTATATATACTGTATGACCAAATTCATCTCTTCTCGCTTCGGTTCCTCCACTTTAAAATGATAAAAATATAAATCCATGCGCGTCTCGTAATTAATGACGTGCAAATACGAGAAAATTCAAAGTCATAACTCGAAATTGTAATTACAAATGCAATTACGAACGTAATTCATCAGTATCAAACCATCGGGTGATGCTTTCCTGCACGTTATACGTAATGTACGTACCCAACAACGTCGGTCACGGGCCAAATTGGACCAAATTGGCCGGGTCAAAATAGTAAACTCGTTTAATCAGTAATAACGATTTTCTTTTCCTCGTTTTCAAAGAAAAAAAAATAAATTGAACAACAAATAGCAACTCACTTAACTTAAAGTATGTATATACGCTGACTCACCCAGTCATGCAACGAAGAGATGATGGTGCATCCGGTGTGGTCAAACCCCCTTGTTCATCAGGTTGGGGCGCCGAAGGGCGCTTCAACCAAGCGTGGCCTTTCCTTTTTCTCCTCTCTGACTCCTCGTGTTGTCCGTCAGTCAAATTTTCTTTCCATTTTTTTTTCGACGACTTTAAAGAACTCGTCGCCCCACTAGGGAGCCAGGTTGGCTTCTCTGCTCGGCTTCGCATTCGAGTGACCATGCCTGGATTTCTCCGGAAGTGTGTATGGCTTCTTTGACTAAAGTGAGTTTGCAGTCGACGTCCCCCTCCCCCCCTCCCCCCTTCCCAACATTCTCCCTTTTCCATATTTCTTCGACGGGTTACACTGTAATGGGGTCGGTGTCGGTACTTGTTGAATCTGATCATGGACGCACAATCCAATCTTAGGAGACGGGCAGGCGGACGCCCGCGTGCTAGATGGAAGAGGAGGGGAACGCGTGAGAGGGTTTGCGAAAGGAGGGTGAGGGACTTATCTCATGCCCAATGCACACATCATGGGTAGTACAAAAAAAATTTTTTTTAAAGGGGTCGTCCGCCATTTTGGAAAAAAAAAAGAAGAACCCTTTATTGCCACGCACGTGACTCGATCTCGCAATTTTCATTTCCATTATCTAAAGGTCGGGATTTATATTGGCTTTAATTTGGCATTCATGTATTCATGCGCTGTCGAACACGAGTACACTGTATACATACCGAGTGGGCGTCGGATGACCTTTAACCCGTTTTTCTCCCTCGTGCACAGCTGTCGCGCCTCGCTCTGGTTTTTGATGGTGCAAATTTGATGGAGTGAGATGCATCGCACGTTAAGCAGATCTCTTTTAGCTTCCATTAATGCTTAGTGGCGCGGCTGGGTTTTTTTTTTTTTTTTGGGTTGTTGGTGTGTGTGGGCCTTGAACTCTGCTTTTGCCGCTGGAGTTGAGTTGCGGGGGCGGGGTCTGATTAAATTTTCATCTTGGGAGGGTTTGTCACGTCTCGTTCACTTATTATCGCTTATGCGTGGAGATCAAACACCCCTCCTCCGACTGCTGGACTCGAAGACACATACCTGATCTGCATACAATCGCTCGTAAATGATCGAGTGACAAGTGCATCGGGTTTCACGGCGCGCACACACAAAAAAAATGCAAGTGAAATTCGTGAGTTTTTTTTCCTTCCTCCATCTAACTCACTCCTATTCATCTTTCCTTTACCTTTAAAAAAAAATTAATTATACTTTAATTCATTTTTTAAATTTTTTTTTAAAAATTCTTTAAGGGTTAATTTAATTAAAAAATTGAGGTATGTTTGGAAAGTTAAGATTTTTTTTAAAAAAATTGATTTAACTGACAAGGAGAAGGTTGCAGTGTCCCATTACGAGAGGCATTGAAGCGTGTGGGAGAAAGAGAAAGACAAATTACACGTGGGGGCTGTTTTTATCTTGTCCAAACTGAAATATCCTCGCGGACCCAGTAATTTTTGAAGGGTAGAAGTGTGATTGTGATGCGTTGGAGATAAATTTGGGGAAATGTAGACACAGAAATAAAGTTTCCACTCGACCTGCGTGCAGATGAACAATTCGGAATTACTGTAACTCTCATCCCCCCTATCTATCTTTCCTCGATTTCTTTGCGGGATTAGTGTGGGGAGGTGGAATGATGTCACTTGTAGCGTGTAAGCCAATTAATCTCGAAATCGGGGTAGGTTGCACAAAGCAGTCTCTCTTCTTTTTTTATTCCCCTCGTCTATTTCGAATGCTCGACACAAACAACTCGACGACTTACAGTAAGTAAACTTTGTATTATTCTTTCGGGTCAAGTCAGCACAAAATATTTATTGTTTTTTTCTTCCTTACCCTCCCCCCCTTCAAATCCTCCTCGCCCCCCGTCTTCTAAGTTTAATGTGCGTCAGCAGATATTTAATACGATATAAAATGAAAGAAATGTCAGGTTCAATTTTTTTTTTTTTAGTTTTTCGACTCGTCTTTCATTCGTTTATTTTTTTCTTATCATCATCATCATCATCGTTGTCATTAGCTTTTACTTCGACTTGAATCAAGACGGAAGTGACTAGCAGGGAGTCTGCAATGTGCTAAATGGGAAAATACGATTGGATTGGAATAAAATAGATTTTGACGGAAATTGTTTTCTCCCTCGTCGTCTCTCCCATCCCTTTGGGACTTATTTAATTTGAAGTGCGTGTCTTGTATCGATCAACATAAACTGTAAATATCCTCCCCTTTTTTCCATTCACTTCTCTTTATATATATATACACAAAAAAAGATGGAAAAAATAGAAAAAAGATGAAAGAAAAATAAAAAAAGATGAGTAATCAAATTAATGACCTTCATCTTTTGTTGTGAGGAACCCGCCAAAGGAAAAAGGGAAAAAATAAAAAATAAAAAAAAAAATTTATTTTTTAAAAAAAGGAGAAATGACGTGACGTTTGTTGTAATTTATGCGCAATGCCAGCAGCTGTCAATCATTTATATAGTCACGGTCGCATTCCGATGGATCACGTCCAAGAATTCGTGTTTTTAAATAGTCGAGGAACTCTCGTATTATTCGTAGAAGTGTTAAAGTCGGTTGCTGTATACATTGGGAGCAAGTAAGAGCAACGTTTTGGCCGTCAATCAAACGGGCAATTTAAGTCTTTGAGAATTTACATAATTTGTTGTTTATTTTGCAGATTCGATAGTATCTTAGGGGTGAATTGCGTATCCGTCGGTTTGCGATCGATTAGCGAATGTTTTCTTCTTCCCTCGGTCGTCCGTTGTTGCATCTGCTGGTAATTTGCTTAGCCGACATGACAGACTGCATTATGGCAGAGCTTGCGCCACAAATTGGGCCTAATTGCGTTTGGGAATTTGAGCGGTATGGTCCAGAAAACTTTGCTTGCTCGCCAATCGATCAGTGGCGGTGGTTGGTCTGTCTCGGTCGGTGTTTCGGGATATAAAGTAATGAAGCGAAGGTTCGAACGAGATCAAAACGACCAGTTAATTGCAAACATTTTTCAATTTGTATACGAATTGGTGGACAAACGAGAAGAGAAAAGTAGAAAGCCGAACGGAACTGACTTGTCCTTCGTCATACGAGTTAAAATATTGTGTTCAAATCAGTTTCATTATTGAAATTTATAATTGTTATGTGTCTGCAATGTTTGGCAGTGTCACCTGAAATAATGATTAGGCAATAATCAAAATTTTAACAATTACACATACTTTTACAATGACATAGCAACTAGAAAATACTATAGAACAGAACATTAAATCTTATCGCGCCTTCTAACCAAAAAAATCCCCAAAACAACTTCACAAAATCGCAAAATCTTATAAAATTGGTCAAAATCTTCCAAAAAAACCTTCAAAATCTTCATAAAATCTTCCAAATTCCCTTTATTCAGACATAATTATGATTTACTTTCGAAAAAGTTTCTGTAGGACATCATGATGTTTGGAATCATCTAAATTAACATGTAACACAACGTTACAGCATCGTATAATTTATATAAATTCACCCCTACAAGCAGGATTTGAAGCGATGATTACGGTCGGTTGGACGTGAAACAAAAGATTGGGTATCATGATTTGCACCTGACTTTGTTGCTGAGATTAGATTTGGTTTAAGCATGTCATGGCACCGCCTTTCCCTTTCCTTTCCTTTCCCCTTCACGTTTCTTCCTCCCTTTCTCATTACCTGATGTTAAGCAAAGTGGTGAGATAATTTTATCGTGCGAAATTTATGAGCGTGCAGCGGCCAAAAGGAAGAGGTCTTTGGCGACCGTACAGCAGACGCCAAGCCGAACGCGCAGGTGTCCGTTCGCACAGCAATTAACCTTTTGGGAACCGAAGTGTCAGCTTGCCACCCCCTGGCTCCGAAATTTATGGAGGTCGGATGGGAATAATTTCCCGACCAACTTCTCTCGTCGTGGAAAGAGAGAGAGAGGAGAGGGAGAGTGAGTCGAAATGTGTCTGTGTGAAAGGATGATTGAGGGCCAGTTAGAGGATCTCTCGGGTGCAAAATTTGCCTAACAAAAGAAGTGCTTAAAGCATTTGAATCGAGTTCCGTCACCAGATAGCGTCATTGTCTTCTACCCAACCATTGTCGTTGCGTCGGTTGGTAGTAGCTAGCTGACTGGGTGAATGGCATTCACCATTTTTCTTCATCAAAATTCCACTTTTTTTCCTCCTCCTCCTCCCTTCCACCACCCAATCCACAATTCCCCTACTCTACTAAGTTATATAGACGATGGCAAAATGAAAATTTGCTCCAAATTGAAATCAACCGACCCCAATTTCAGCCATTTTCGACGATGAAAACGTTTGATGGAAACGGTCGAATAATTAGGGATGATTGCTGACCCGTGAATTTAGTTTTGAAGGGAGGAGATCGAGGGGGAAGGGGACCCCCGAACCGAGTCGAACCGGGGACGGGGAACCAGTGGGGTCAAGAGGAAGGGCCGAGGCTAATGTATAGAACGCGTGCAGAGTTGGTTTATGGGTCAGCAGAATGGGCTTATATAGAAAAGTGAGCATTTTGTGTTGATGATGATGAGGTGGATTATGGTCGTGTTTCCCATGATGCTCGGCGTGCGTTCGGACCTACATCCCTGCAGGGTATAGGTCCATTAAGAGGAGTTAGGGGAGACCATTAAAATTATGGCCATGGCTAATTGCGGTCTGCCAATGTTCCCTGCGGCCGCATGGTGGCGCTTTGGATGGTACCGCCGAGCCCGATGCGTCGTTGGTTGCACGGAACCGGGTGACGCGCACGGGGGTGTCTCGTCTCGTCTCGTCTGTGCTGCGAGTTCGGTTCGGTTCGGTCTCGGTCGGGGTCGTCGGGAGGAGAAAAATGCGCTCACGACTCAGCTGGAGGTCTTCCGCCGATGATGGATGGCGCTGTCATCGAGCTAGAGGTTTTTAAAACGAGACTCGGTGGAAAAAGTTTTGCTCACTAGAGGGAGTCTAGTTTTCTCGTAATGGCATGTGTATTGCGCTTCTGGATTCGGTAATTGGGGCGAGGCGAGCGAATCCCGCTGCGATTGGCTATCCGAGTCCATTAAAAGGGTCGTAGGAAAATGGACTTAATTGAGTCGGCTCCATTAACGGCTCGACGTGAGGCCCTTCGGACGACCCCCTCACTAAGATGCTAGTGCGCAGCCTCCCGGAGTGTGTGCCGTGCGAGACAACTACAGTAGGGGTGGAAATTCATTTGGGCTTTCGCAAGTTTCACTTTGCTCGCAGCTGGTATGCACGGAGTCCACTGACTCTCCGATCAAACAGAGTTTTCTACTTTATCCCAGGAGCATGTGTTTTTCTTTTTTTCCTAATTGGCGATGAGTGATGTCGAAAGCAGGAAGAGGACGACTTTATCATCTGCTTTATGCGTCCTTTTATTAAAAAGTTTTTTTCTCTCTTTCTCCTCTGGTCGGATGGACGAGGAGTTGTTGATTAAGTGCACGATGGATGGCAGCTGCTGTAGTTTTGTCTGTTTTTATAAAGTATGCAAAAGTGTGTGTCGGCTTAAAAAAGAATTAAAATTATATGGGTGTGAGAGGTTGGGACGTGTTTTTGTGCTCGCGGGAAACAGGTGGTTGGGAAACGTGACGGAAGTGTGCTGTTTTCTTCTTAGAAGAGGTGCGATCGTGGTGTGAACGCGGGTCGTTGTAATGGGAGGTGTGGTGCGTGCACGTGATACACACGACCAGTTTGTATTTTCCATTTTTTCTTCTCTCCCTCTCCCTCTCTCCCTCTCTCTCACCGTCTCTGTCTCTCGTCTCACTACTCTCACTGACTCCTAGAACAAACAGCAAACCGCGCTTTTCTATCGATCTCGTGTGCTCCAGACCACACGTAAGTTAGAATTAAGTAAAGGAGAAAAGGGGAAAAAAATGAAACTTTTTCTTTTTCTTTCTTACGACTCTTTCTTCGTTCGGTTGTGGCCGTGCTTTGACGGGACGTGCAGACCTTTCGCTTCACCGCTTTCGTCTCACAGGCCGTCGCCCCCTATCAGCCAATGGCAGCAGGTTGAGTTCACCTGCACCTGCTTGCACTGGGTGTGTGATAACATCAAAAAGAAAAAAAAGCCCAAACTTGAGCGTCTTTTCCTCTCCTCCCGCTTGACCCGTTTAACCCTCGCCTTTCATTTGATTGGTGACATTTTGATGGACAACTCGAAATCGAGGGGGTCAAAGCACTCGAGAAAACGGCGCACACTTAAAACTGAAATAAAAGTACTCCGAGAGTTAAAGCACTTGATTTTTTTTTTTTATAACTGGTAGGGCAATGTTGTTGGGTTCCTCGAGGAAGGAAGGAAACGCTGCTACTTAATTGGAACGCACAATTGAACTCTTTTTTTTTTAAATCTTTTTTTTTCTTTCTTCC
This sequence comes from Geophilus flavus, assembly GCA_034695885.1. Lineage (NCBI taxonomy): Eukaryota > Metazoa > Arthropoda > Chilopoda > Geophilomorpha > Geophilidae > Geophilus > Geophilus flavus. The sequence continues at coordinate 9,462 of JAQFZO010001666.1, forward strand.
TTTTTATAAAGGGTAAAAATGGGTGGAGGTTCACGGCCAGGGACGCGGGAGGTCAGCGAGGCGTGCGTTCGTTCGTTTCATTGCAGCGCAGTTAAGGATATGCATTTTATGTGTGACGTTGTGGTTTCACTCTCCCACCAGGCTGTCACGTTGCATGATGGATGGATTTGTTGTTGTTGCATTTTGTTCCACCAGAGGCCGCCTGCTCGGTCTTGGTGTATGTCACCCAATAGTAATTAGTCTCTATTCACCAACGATGCGCGATGGACTTGCCCTTGCCTTGCCTTGCCTTGCTTTATCTAATAGCTGGTTCTAAAAACGAAGAAAACATTTTTCTTTCACGTTCACGTTCCATTCCTAACATCCATCCATCCATCCATCCGATCCCTCCATGTTTGATTTTATTGTGTTGTTTATTATTATCATGCCTTTGCTCTCCTCTCGTCACGTGACGTGACAATCCATCAACGAGATGGCGCTAGAAACGTGACCGAACTGAATAATCGTGGCAAAAGTGGGCGAAAAACACGAAAAATAGACGTTATGCCGGTTTTTTTTTTTGTTTTGTTTTGTTTGAGGGGATTTCGTCGGGAAGATTTGATTTTCATTATCGTTTGCTTAATCGTTCGTGTAAAAGGTTAGGTTATTGTGAGGTCGTTTTGCGAGGTGGGCGGTGCCCTTGACCATAGTTCACGATCGCCGACCACGCACGGCGTTTCCTCCGGGGAGGTGGCGCGAGCAAATTTGGTAACCGAAGCAACGGTAGAATCGGGTGGTGGACTTTGGAGAATTGCCCTCGCGCCTGCCTTCACTCGTTTCGAGTCTCCTCCTTGTGTCTACTACCGAGGGGAGGAAATGGAAAGTAAATTTCCACTTTGCTTTCTCCACAGGTGAAGTTGGGAGTGGCTGACTTTTGAAAATTCCACGCTGTTTACATAATTTATTCACGTAGAGATAAAGTTTTGTACTTAAGTTTTACAAAAGATTTTTCAGATGATTACGATGCTTCAGGGGTCTCGTCATGGCCACGTAATTGCGAGGGCAAACGTTAAGGTCGAGTCGAGTTTGAGGTGTATCGCCACGATTTTATTTTTACATCTTTTTTTTAAAAATACGTATTAAAAAAATAATAATAATGAAAATTAATTTAATCGTCATCGGTCGTCTTGCGACGTGTTTCCATGACGATTTTGTTTTTTAAATTTTATTTTTTTGGGGGAAGATGTTTCCTACTCCGTTTGTTTGTGGGCGGATGGGATTGAATCGGCGTCGGGTACCATTGTGTGCGTGCGGTGACGCGTCCATGGCGCCACAAAAGCTTAGGCGGGGACGCGAGTCAATGTGAGGCGATTTATACCGAAAATGACGTGTTAAATAACAAAAGAATCGAAAATCCCAGCAAACAATTGCGTTGTTCACTTTTCAGATTTTTCTTTTGTTTTTTTCTCTTTTTAAATGAAAAGTTTAAATTATAAATTTTTATAAAAATAAATTTGAAGAAGAAAAAAAACCTAAGTAGTTGGCGCATAATATTAAATTTATATTTTTAGAAAATAAAATTTGAATACTAATTAAAATGCAATTAAAAGAAAAAAGTTTGAAAGTAACATTAAAAAACATCAGACCGGTTCTAATTGCAACAGCGACTTTTTCCGCGATCGTTTTGCTGACGTCACATCCCGTCTACTCGTACAGTCGAATTTGGACTCGGCGGGAATACCCCGCAGGGAAATACGCCAGTAATTAGGTTCGGCCTGCGGGCAGTGGAGTGTTGCGTTCGAAACGCGTGCCGTGTGCAGTGCGTGGAGACCCCTCCTCCCCTGGTTCGTCAGTCCGTCACCCCTTTCCTCTCCTCTCCTCTCCTTTCCTTCCTTCCTCTCTCTCACTCACTCTCTCCTCTACGCACTGCTCTGTTCTGTTCTGCCCCGTGTGTGATGATGCAACAAGTTGTTTCTCTCCCGACCGACCGGTTCCGATGCGACTCACTCGTCAGTCGTCACTCGTCTCGGGCCTTCGGCTTGGCGGCTTTGCTCATTCTCTCTCTGACTCCTCTCTCTCGCACATTGTTCGAGCGTCGGTTGAAGAGTAGAGACGCGTTTGCAAGCCGCGCGTCCTTGGAGTGTGTCCGTTTCTGCAGTCCCTCGGGAGCTATTGCCTTCGCAACTTGCTCTCCACTTACTTTTATGGCCCTGGATTTTCGGGCCCGGGGATTTATGGACGAATACTGCTATGGCAACCATTTATAACAACAAGTATCGATGGTGCGTGTTTGTGCGTGGGTGGCGATCAAAACCGCGTTTGTATTCGCCACAAAATGGTGAGTTTTGATTTTTTTTTTCTTGTCTTTCATCCGAGTTTTTTTTTTTTCTTGGAAAAATTTTTTTTATTTTTTATTTATATAATTTTTTTTTTGGTTTTTATTATTTGTGAAAAAATATTTATTACAAGTATAAAGTAGATTTTAGTCGGTGGGGGTCTGTTAAAAACGAGTTTTTAATGAATTTGCTGTGCTGTTAAGAGTGGGTGTTTTTATGGCTGGACACGCATTCCGTTTGCACTATAAACAGACTTCCTTCGCTCGGCTTCGCATTTCGGCAGCTGCAAATCTGCTGCGGTGGTCATGGGGGGCGAAGTGGTAAAGAAACTGGCGCCAGGAAACACAAGAACTTTTATATATATTTAAAAAAAAAAAAAAAGAGGAAATTTGTTTATTTTACCATTTTTACCGTTTTTATTCACTTAGGGAAATAATAAAATTTTATTTTCAATTTTTAAAATTTAAATAAAAACCGTGAATGGGGAAAAAATAGATTTATTTTTTTCTTCTTCATTTCCATTTTTTTTCTTCTAAATATATATATACACACACAAATGTGTAATTTGTATTTGGTTCAAGTGCATCTCGCAGCTGTGCTCGAGGGTGACTGACCTTGGGTTTCTTTCTCTTCATTTTGCTATATGGAATATAATTTGGGTGGATTTTTTTTATTTATATTTTTTTTTTATATATATTTCTTCCCCATCTGACTTTTTATCCCGCGAGTGATAATTGGTTCTGCCAACTACGGGCACCAGGTGCGGCGTTTCTTGCTTCTCCCCCCTTCTCCATATTTCTTTTTTTTTTTTTTTATCCTCGTGATTCGTACCGGGTTGAAGAGTAATGGAAATCGAGGGGGAGGAGCAGTTCAACATGACAATGGCGCCCTCTGGAAAAGTCAGTCCGGCACAGTAAACAGGATGCGAGTGAGTGCAACACACTCGCTCTTAGGACTTGAAAGGGAATTTTAACAAGAAAAAAAAATGGAAAGAAAGAGAAGAGACGAAGAAGGTGGAATTAAAAAGTTAACCAAGGGTCCGTGAAGCTTTTCCTGTGGGAGGAATAAAGACAGTGCGTTGCTGAGTTCGTTATATTCTTCTTACTTACGTCACACAAAGCGAGTCGATGGTTTTGCGGGGATTTAAGAGTTTGGAGCGCGTGCCAAGTGGGTTTATGGACGAGTTGATGTTAGAATGTGTCATCGAGTAGCACTTGTTGTGTTGTGGCTTGTTACGGGGAGTATTTTGGCGGAATAAAGTGACAAATAAGTCGGGAAGATGTTTGCCTCGCTTTTCGATTGGATGTTTAACAGCTGCGCTTGTCAAAAATTCTAACTCGGGAATGCAAAGAGCGCGATATTTTTTTTTTCCTTTTATCTTTTACAAGTGTACCGGAATGGATGGATGTTTTGATGTTTGGAAGGAGATTCCCTATTTTTTATCGGGCGTGTAAAGCAAATTGGTTAATATATATTGTAATAACTCTTGTCGAAATGTACGATTGGCTCGGTGATATCATTCCACATTGCTTAATCAAACGATTGAATCGTTTAAAACTGGACTTGGAAAATAAAAATTGAAAAATCTGATGGAATTTCGAACATTTCGGATGAATAATTTAACCGTTTTGCATCGATTTTTGAATAAATATCACGTGGTATAGGTAGGGTTGGGTAAAAAAATAAAAATGATGGTAATTCCTCACGCAAACGTGACGGGAACGCGATTTGAATAGAGTCCATTATGAAAAGGTGGGTTTAAACGCATCGAGTGTTTTGTTTTGCGAGTTCGTCAGTCAATAAATTGGCAGGGAGAGAAAGTCGAGAGAGAGAGAGAGAGAATGGAGTTAATTGTTGATTGTGCCCACGTATGATAAATGTTTGTTCAACGGTGTATGGCGTCGCGTGCGTTCTTTTACCACGGCACGGCGTCTCTCACTTTTGTTCGCTTAAAATAATATTGATGAGACGAGGCAGGACTTTGAAAATATTATTTCGACTTTGGAGTGGATTAGTCACGTGGCTTTGCCAACTCTCTTTCCCACTCTTCATCCCCCTGGTGGCCAATGGTGGAGTGAGATCGATTTAAGACCCGAGGTGTTGGATCAGACTTTTCCATTTAGACTGTAGCCAAAAGTGAAAACCTTTTCGTCGCTTGTCACAACACGCAGTTTTCAGAGAAAGAGAGAGTAACTCTTTGGCTACGATCGATTCGCAACGAATATGGATGCGCAAACCGCGAATTAAAATTGCATACACAGTACAAAAGGTAAGAAAAAGTTTCCCGTCAGGTACGATGGGGAGTGTGGAGTGTGAGGGGACTCGAAAGTAATTTTAAACTCCTAAAAACTCGATCGTGGGTGGTCAAAACCTCAAAAACACTCGCAGTTTTATGGGTTTTGGGGGTGAAATCTTTGTTTGTTTATTTCTTTAAATAATAAATACGTGTAAAGGAAAGGAAAGTCAAGGGAGTTTGTCCGAAGGAAGAAGAAAAAAAAATCGTATGTAACGTCGAACAAAGCTCGTGTGTCGGCTGAGTGGGTTTTCATGAAGTGGAATCCGTTTTCGGACCGATGGGTTTTGTCCGACGTTTTATGCAGAGTCATCGTTGAGTTTAGTTCGCTATTGAAAAAAAAAATATATGAGAGTGGAGTGCGGGCAGGGGGTCATCCAGGGTCGAAGTTAGCCACACCTAAGGGTGGATGAGATGAGGTCGTTTCGAGCGATCATCAATTTATTAGTCCGCGATGAAGATTTTTTTTTTCTTTATTTTACACACACCAGATGTTGTGTGTTTTGTATTTTTAATCCTTCGACTCGTCGATTTTGTATCGTTTTACGACCCCGGACTTAGTCGTACGATAAACCGGGGAGGTTGACTATAACTGGATCCTCCATAAATGAATTTTATTGGCATAAAAATAAATCCCCCGATGAGTAAAAACGTGAGCCGCCGTTTTGCTTTGTTCCGAAAAATGTATAAAAATGTATGAATTGCATTTGAAATTATTATTGCTTTTTTTTTGTCTTATAT
>JAQFZO010001667.1:0-14808 GCA_034695885.1 Geophilus flavus
GGACAACGTTGTGCCGGGCCGTTTCTGTTGTTCCGTTGTTTCGCCAAGATGGCGACCGTGTGTTTGGTCGACCATATAACCCCAGGGGGTTATGGTCGAGCATAACCCCCTGCAGGGGGTTATGGGTCGAGTCGGGCGTCTGTGGTTTTTCTCGGTAGCCGTGCCTGCTTGTTGTTTGTCGTGTAGCTTTAGCGGCAGGCTCTCCGTCGAGCATCCCTCGTGACTCGGAAATGGCTTGACTAAGGAAAATGTCGTACTCAGACGGATATTGCATTTCATTGGCATTTTCACGTCTCGTCGCACCTTTGGGGTCGACAATGAATATTTGTCGTAATATTTTTCGAACTTGTCACTTCCGATAGATTACAGTTTTATCCGAGAAACTCATGGAATCATATGGGCTATCATAATTCAAAGGTTTAAATCTTAAACAAGAACTGTGGTTCGGTGCCATGGTTTATGCCAACTAAGTGGATTATCACGTTTTTCCATTTTGGTTGTGCCGGTGGTAATTATTTCTACTTGGTGCCATTGAATCGGTCGTCAAAAAACAATGGAGACATATTAGTGTTTATATTAGACAATACTAACGCAGATAAACGACTAAGTACCAAATATTAATGAAAAGCATATAGAACAATGCATTCACAACCAAAACACACAAACAGAAGCATATTGCGCAAGGCATGCTGAAAATGCGACCGACCGACTCCAGAAGGAAGAACCGACTGACTGGCTGCGTCATGTGCGCCCTCTCCTGGCTTTGCGGAGATTTACGTATGAGGTAGAATCGCGTGGTTAGACCTCACGGCAATGTTTTTTAATTTATTTCGGCCAAAGAATCCTTTTATACATTATTTTGTATGCCATTAATATTTAACATTTAATATTTTTAACATATAGTCAAAGAATTTTAATGAGTAGAATGATGCAATCTTTTGAAATTAGATTTATTCAGAACTTCGTTCGTTTGGCACAGAAATTTACTGGTTGATATAATAATTTTGAGTTGAAGTATATGTATACATCATAGTTTATCTATTTCATATTGATTTACCTTAATAAATTACACACAAACCCCAATTTGCACTGTAAATTATTTTTTTTAATTTCCATCAATATAAAATTTTGTTACAATTTAAACCTTCCACCTAAAATATTTTTTTAAATTCTTAAACAAAATCGTTACATCAAAAAATGAGAAACCAGGTAGCATATTCCAAGAACATGCACTTCACTAAACGAAATTAGTTTACACGAAGTGTTTTTCAACTGGTGGAAGCCTTTACTCTCTCTTCGCACAAACGGCAACCTTCTCCTATTTTGTTGATTCTTCAAACTCTTGCTTGGCAGCTCCGTGGTTGTAGACGTCGTCATCGATTTCCAACCACGTCTGTACAATTCCGGTCTCCTGTTACCAATGAATTTCCTCTGAAATTTATTTCTCGGATCGTCTTGAACGTTTGTCGAGTCTTTATTCGGTTGGTTCTTGTACTCGACGACAATACTTCTGTCCTGTTTGGGACTTTCCAACAACTTGTTAGAATGAAGAGTCGGCGATTCGGCTTGTTTTCTGATTATTTCGACGATTATTTTGACTTCATTGGTCTCAGGTAACGGGTCGACAGTCGAAGAGACGTCAGATGAATCACTGCCAACAGTACTGATAAAAATCGTTGTAGAGGGTGTTGTAGAAGGCGTTGTAGAAGATGTGGTACTGGTACTGGCGTTAGTCGTTGTGGGTCTAGTAGTACTGGTGGTAGTAGTGGTGGGAAGCGTGGTACTGGTACTAGTACTGGATTTGGTGGTGGTGGGAAGTGTGGTACTGGTACTAGTACTGGTGGTAACAGTTGTTGGTGGTATAGTTGCAGCTGTACTGGTTGTACTGGGCGTTGTAGAAGAATTATCTTCGGTTTCGGTAGATTTCTGTGTCACTATAAGTTCAACTTGATAGTCTTTTGCTTTTTCCCGCTTTACGATTACATTACCTGAGATTTCGTCTTTATACGAGGCAGCTAAATTCGCCAAAATATCATTCATCAGCTGAAAAGTTTCTTTTTTCATCTTCTCTTCGTCCAAATCAATCTTAGGAGTCGCAACAGCCGAATTGTCGTCGTCTTTTAATCGTCTGACTTCGTTGACCACTTCATTACTGATCGCCTCAAGAATTTTCGAGACCATTTCTGTTAGTGCAGACGCCAATGCACCAGATGGCAAAGATTGGCTCAATACGACTTTGTTCCCGTTAGGTTTTTCGACTGGTAGGACAAAACTGTCGATTTTATTTTCTTCTACTTCTGCAAAGTCAGAAGTCATTTTCATCACATCCGTAACAACTGTCGTCAATGTCGTTACAGTGGTTGGTTCGGTAGTTGTTGTCGTAGTTGGCTGAGTAGTAATTAATGGAGTTGCAGTTGTGGTTGGGCGGTCTGTAGTTGGCTGAGTAGTAACTAATGGAGTTGCAGTTGTGGTTGGGCGGTCTGTAGTTGTAATTTTTTCTGTAGTTGTCGAGACAATCGTGTGCTGTAAGAAAAAGTCATCGTCTTGCGGTTCACCGTTGAAGGAAAACTCTTTTCTGCGCATCATGTATGGTAAGTGGCATTTCAGTATGTTGTCGAGCAAGAACTGTGCATTTCTCTTTAACACTCTTGCGTTACATCCTTTACCATTACCGTTGCCATTGCCGTTTTGGACGTCCAAAAATTCTTTTATTTTACTAAAAAATTTAAAAGTTTAAGTCAAAATGTTTGTTTACACAATTTCGCAGGCATATTTCTATACATAAAACAGAAGCTAGAGAAAAAGTTAATACTTCATTTTGTAGCCCTGACTTTCCTCTACAAGATGGTATAAAACAATGTTTGATTTACTGAATATAAACCAAAGAAATTACAACATAAATGATGCAATAACATTTTCAACTCAACACATAATAATCACTTGAAACTTATTATTGTAATTTTTTTGGATTAAATTCAGTAAATTAAACATTGTTTTATACCATCTTGTAGCGGAAAGTCAGGGCTACATAATGAAGTATAAACTTTTTCTCCAACTACTGTTTTATGCGTAGAAATGTGCCTGCGAAATTATGTAAACAAACCTGCAGACAAAATCTTTGACATCAAAAGCTTGTTTTGGAACAAAATGTTCCATTTCTACAGCCGCTTCTACGTAATTGACAACATTACTCAACAATAATTCACCACATTGTGCTGGAGAGTAAATTCCTAAAGAAAATTTGAATTAATTTTATTAATTACCTATAAAAAACTAAAAATAAAAATACTTTTCATGTCAGCCATGTTGGTTTTACACAAGAGGAAAGATGCAGAATAAAAAAACTCCAGAGTATCCAAATCGAGAGATTTATCCAATTTGGACGACATTTCACACTCGGAGACTTTGTTGTTCATTTGTTTGGCACACGAAGACATGAAGTGCAAGTATCTAAGGTCGAAGAATAGTTAAAAATTGTGACGTAAAGGGATAATTAAGAATCTCACAGGCATCCATCTCTGGCATCGGACACGTTCAAGTGAGTTTTGACGACGTTCAGGCAATTTTTCAAGGACCACAGAATTTCCGAGCTGTCGCATTTGATTAAATTCCATGTCAAATGATTGACAATTTCTTTCATTTGAGGTTTACAAGTTCCACAATTGATTGAAAAATAAATCAAATAAACTAGAAATGGATTTTTTTTTGAAAAAATATGTATTGGATGATTAGATTGTGATTAATTTTAATACTGACCTGAAATAAATAAATTGAAAAGCTTCATTTCAGATTATTTAAGTTAATAAAAAGTTCAAACATGTTTAAAAATAGTGAAATTCACAGAAGGAATGTTTCAATTCCATCTGAAATTGCATTAATCACGTGATTTAATAGTCGGTGATGCATTTGAGTAATTGTTTATTAATAATAAATGTCGAATTAATTGTTATAAATTTTCAAAAATAAATGTTTTCGAGAAAATGAAGCGCCGTATGTGTCAGTCGGACTAAAATCCGGGTTTGAGATCTTGATATCTAACTTCAAATCACGGTAGTAGATGTGAAATTTTATTTTAAGCGTAAATTTAATAAATAATATTATTTTTGAATTTGCCGGGTAATTTCAATTTGTCGAAAGATGGCAACTAAGTCGTTGGCGGCCATTTTGATCAAGTTGAGAAGCTCGTTGAGAAGTGGGCGCAAACCAATGCGTGCCAATGCAACGTGTATGAATTTATAGGCAACTATGGATGAGTAAGTGTTTACTAATATTTTAACATAAAATAAATAACAACCGCACCAGAAACTTATTCAAATAAACGTGAAAATGTCTCTATAAACAAACAACAAAAACAAATCGCTTGTCAAACAAAATCCGATATAAACAACTAAACGTGAATTATATTTTATTTTTCAGAGAAACTTTATTGGGAGGATCGCAAAATGGAGTAAGTATTTTCCCAAAATTCATAATTTTTCATACAAACGGCGTGAAAATCGGAATTTATTTGACTAATTTTAATATTTTTTTACATAGGAGGACGATGGAGATGAGGAATTAAATGATGATCAAGTAACAGCTTTGCTCGCAGGTAATGAAGGGGAGGCGACGATGTTAAGTATGACGTGCAGGAAAAAAAATAAAATAATTGATGATGAGATGTCATAATTTTTTCATATTTCCATGTTTCCTTGTTTTAAGACGAAAGATCGGAGTCGACCCAACTACAAATGTGAGTAAAACTGTTAAAATATTCAATAAAAATTTGAAAATTAACTATTTTTTCTTTATAGAATGCAAGAAGACGATGTTCTGGACATGCAAGTCGAAGAATCACTCGATTGCGATAAAAATATTGCGGTAAGGAAGCGAGTAAACAAAATAATTTTGAATATTTGTTCAATTTTTCTATAAAATTTTCAGATTTCGAGGAAAGAAATTTCCGATAGCGATGACGATGATGATTGCGATTCGAAGAGGAGAGGAAGATTCATGACGGAAAGAAAATCGGACGATTTAGCGACTGTGAAGAAATTCATATCTGCGAGGAATATACCGGACTCGTTGGACAGTATTGCGGTTCCAGAAGTTGCTGTTCCAGTTAGAAAATGTAATAAACCAAAATACAATTCGAGCATTCACAGTCGACTTGGAATAAGACGGGAATCTTTGGACGATGTGGTTCCGAAAGTTGATGTTGAGAAAGTTAATACACTGAATTGCAGTTCGGACGTTCACAGTCGACTTGGAAATAAGTCTGCGAAAAATGTAATTTTTTAAATTTATATTAATGACTTTGCGCTCGAAGGTTTCCTTATAAATTTATACCTGGTTATGCAGTTCTTGACTATCATTTCGTGTATAGAATTTGAAATTTAGTGAAAAATAAATTAAAAACCTCCAAAAATAGGTTTTCACAATTTTTCAAATATCTCGAGAACCGAAATAGATAAAATTAAAAACTAAACGGATTTAGGATGCTCGATTTAATGGCAAACTTTTCTGAATTGGATGTATGGGTATGTAATTTTAAAAAATCAGGTCTCGAAGTCAATTACACAGCTCCCTTACGATTTTTGTTAGACCCATACATCTAATTTGAAAAAGTTCGCTAATAAATCAAACATACTAAATCTATTTAGTTTTTAATTTATCTTATTCGGTTCTCATGTTACTGGAAAATTTGTGAAAACCATTTTTGGAAGTTTTTAATTTTTTTCTTCAACACTTTGTCACCAAATTTCAAACACTACACGCGAAATGATAGCTCTGGTGTCAGTTTTTTAATATTTATTAAACTCTTAAAAGAAATTCAACAGACAGTATTCCAATTTTTTGTTACGGAGTAGTATAACTTCATAGGAAACCGCAGTGCGAAAACTATTTATTCACAGTTTTTATTAACAATATTTTTAAATTTAGTACAACAAGAAACAAAACCAGAAAAAAATTTTTCAAAATCTTCCAATGTTTCAAAGGCAGCAAGGGAAGTTAAAGAATCAAAAAATGAAAGATGCCAACGAAGGACCGGAAATTTCCAGTAATAACCAAATCCGACCAAATCTCGGGAATCCAAGAGGTAATTTCGTCAGATTTATAAAATTTTGGACTGACTTGTGAGTTGTAGTATTTACTTATTATCGATTACATTATCTCATGTATTTGCCTATCACAGGCAGTGACCTACATGTATTAAAGCTCACTTGCGGTTTACCCTTCTAACTGCTAAGTCACGTTTAGCGTGTGTCTCTGAGTAAATTCGCCAAAACTTATTTTATTTTATTTTATTTTTTCAGGAAATAATTGTCGGCAAGCACTTAATACGAACAAGAGTTACCAGAACCAAAGAACGATTTCAAATTACACATTCGGCCAAAATAATTCAAACTCCATCAACAACCGATCGAACGCTATTGGGCACGACCAGCCCTCATCGTCTATGCAGCACGATTTAATCAATCCACACCTTGCATTACAGCAAATGAGTGCTGTCAACAACTGTCCGGGCGCAGCCACAAGCTGGGGCGGCGTAAACAACCAACTACAATTTCAAAAACAAAATTTCAATCCAGGAATTTCACAATTTAATCCTCTAGTCAACCAATCCAAGGTACTATATTATTTAATTTTTTATGGAAACAGTAAATTAATTTTTTTTTTTTTTAAAATCCAGATGCAACAAATGGTCGCACAGGATCGATCAAGTATGAATTTCATGCCGCAATTGCAACAATTGCAAAGTAATAAAAACAAAATTCGAATAAAATATAAATTTAATTTTGAATATTTTTTTCTAGCTGTGTCACCAACCAACGTCGCCTCACAGTCTCTCGTGGGTGGCCAGAACCAGAACCAGAATGTCTGGTTTGATTCTTCTGGAGCGAACCAACTGCCCACGAATTTCCAGAATATGACGCAGCAAACCATCCGCCAGCTACAGGAAATGTATCGCCATCAGAATAACACGCAGGCCTTGTTTCCTACTCAAGAAATTCCGAACGTAATGCAAACGGTGCAAAGCAGGCATCAGTTCGCCGGGCAGATTTCCCAGAGGGGGAAACCTCACACGGCGACGAATGTATTGCCAATGGACCAGAACGTGAACGTGAATCAACAAAACACGATGTCGTCGTTGGCACCCTATTATCCACAGATTCAAATCCGTCCAAATCTCGGGAATCAGCAGATGAATCTCAACAGAACCGTACCTCAAGTGCGTTAATCGAATTTTAATATTTATTACGATTTATTATAATTCACGTTGGCGCCAAATCTTAATCTCCCAAATTCAATTAACTTGTATTTTACAAATTATTTTTATTTTATTAATTATTTTTCCAGTTTCAAGGACCGTCTATGCAAAATTTCGGCAATACTGGAATGAGTCAGGATAAAGTAATTCCAGTAAGATTATAATAAAAATTAATTTTAATTTTTCAAAAAATTTTAATAAAATTTTTTTAAGCTTCAGGGACATCCTTCCAAGGCTTTTAAAGCCATCTCGCCCGCTTTCACGCCCGAATTCCTGAATCAAGGAGACACTGGGTAAAAAAAAAAATTTTAAAAATCGAATTTATCGAAATTTATAAAATGTATAAAATTTCTGTGACGAACAGACAAAATCGATTACTACCTAAACCGACGGTGCAAGCGCAGCACCAAGGAAACAGCAAACCGCTACCTGTTGTAACAAGCATAAGGGTAAAGAATTATTTTTATTTATTTTATTAAATAAGTAATTTGTTAGTAATGGAAATTGTATATTTCAGCAAAATCAGTTGGTTGGTTCTGCCCCGACATTGCAGTGCGAAAACCGGACACCGGTCAATACGGAAGGTGCCAAAAGTGGTTCGAGTAGTAAAATCATCTCGCTCCGTAAAGAGATTTCGCCGATCAAGTCCACGTTTTCGATCGAAGATGATGTAATGATTGATTTTTTTATTTATTTAATCATGTGATTCGGCGGAATTGTTATTTAAATTTTTTTTTTTAAATTTATTTATTTATTAGTATATGAAGCAAATCGAGGAACAGAAAAAACAGAGAGAAAAGATGTTGAAATTAAAGGAAGAGAAAAGAAAGATGGCTGCGTTTGTGGTCGAGGAAATGCGAATTCCGGCTGAGTTTGAACATTGTTTTGAACCTTGGCTTGAGATTGCAATCCATAGGTTCGAAGGTTGGGACGAACGATTTGTGTTTGAAGATTGTTTTGAGATTGCAACCCGTACGCTCGAAGGTTGGGCCGAACGAATGTTTCTGCACTCAGCCGAGGCCGAACTGGCATGGGCGGAATAGTGGGTGATGTCACGATAGGATGAGGAACTAGGATTCCACTCATAGATTCTGTAAATAAAAGTTATACGGTATTTAATTTTATAAATGATATAATTGTCGAAAACTCAACAAAATTTTCGATTATTTACAAATTTGTCATTTTTTCTATAAAATTTGTAAAAAAATATCATAGAAAAAAATGTAGAAAATTTTACAAACTAAAACCAAACAAACCTTCCGCCTTTGCACTTTCGACAGATCCCGGAAAATTTTGTTGTTGCGACATTCCCCTTCGTTCCATCGCTGCCATCTTTCTTTTCTCTTCCTTTAATTTCAACATCTTTTCTCTCTGTTTTTTCTGTTCTTTGTTATAACGAGGGTTGGAAATAATGTCGGCCAATATGGCGTTTTAAATGAAATCAATAGAGATTTTAAGTCGTTAATTTGAATTTAAATATTTAAAAAATTTGTTTATTTTTTCCAAAATGTAAAAATGAATTTCTCAAAAAGAAATTTGAGTTTGGTGGCGATTCGTATCCCGGACAATTGGTCTCTGCTCGGAATTTCTGCGAGAGAACAAATTTACAAACTTTTCCTCCCTCTGGGAGCAATAGTTCATGAGCAAGACGAAAAAAAAAGTGAAAATTTGCTTTTATTTGAAAACTAAGAGTCACAGAGTAATTCCATGTACGGAATCGTGTTCCTCGACCCTGAATTGACCTCCGAACGTATTATATTACAAAAGAAATGGCATAAACGTTTTTTAAAAAAATACTTTAAATGTTATTCAAACAAATTTTTAAAACGACACTGGTTCTGTGCTTTCAGATAAGCACGATCGACATGGGAGATCACGACGTCTTGATTGAATGCTTAGCTAGTAGTACGGATAAAAGGCAACTACATCACATGTGTAAAGTCGCAAAAGTTGAGGTTAAGGTATGTCGATCACTTTCCAAATCTACATCTATCTACATCTATCTATCTATCACTCGACTTTGCCAACAAATTCATCGACTCGATACTGTAACTAATTTCTCAGCTTGAGCTTGGTTTCGGTCGAAGGATTTCTCAGAAATTTCAATCTGTTCCTTAATTTTCCAGAATCTGAAACACAACCCCACTCGGAGGACGGCGATTTTGACTTTTGGTAATTCTGACAGTGCCGAAGCATTTGTTAAAAAGTGGAACAGGTACGGTAAGGTTTGATTTTTTTTTTTGAAACCAAAGAAATGCATTTGCTGGGATGAATGGGACAAATTTCAAATTTCAAAAATTTGCCCGAGTGAAATGGAAGAAAAAATTGGGCACTTAAGCATAATCATGCGCATTTGTGCTGGATGAACAGAAGATGTGCTAGTGCTAGTGCTAGTGCTAGTAGTGCGCTACTAATTTGACTGGTGCCATTCTATCAATTACGGTAGTGTTTTCCTTTCGATCCTTCGAACTTTTCAAATTTGTACACAAATTTCTTGTTACTTACATATATATATATTATTATATATATATAATATAATATAATTTTTATGAATTCTACATCCAATAATGTCCTATACAACATTATTTTTGAAATTCTATTATTTTTATTTTTGTGACAAATATATAGTTTATTTATTATTTATGAACTTTCTTAGGGTTTAAAATGGAAGAAATTTATTCTCATCATATCTAAAATTGATTCTCGATTGATTTCACATTCCTTCAAAATTTTATGAAAATTTAATTCATTTGCTGGAAATTAGAGTTCTATTTCAAGCAAATGAAAGTCCACCTCATGTATATTTAATATTTTCTATTCTTTTACTCTTTTCATCCTTCATTGAGAAGAATGTTTATGATGCCAAGCTTATTGTAAAAAAAAATTCAATTTTTTTCTGTTTTACTTTCTCCAATTGCTATTGATAATTACAATTGATTATTTTTCTATTTTCAGAAGAATGTATAGCCAATCTATTGTGTCAGTTAGATTAATATAAACAAGATCTTCTCTGTGTGCAATCAATCTCTTTAACAAGATTTACTAATTAAGAAGTTTATAAAAGATTTATAACTTATACTTATGTTTTGTTCCTTTAAAATAATTGTTAAAAACAATTGTAAAATTAGATTATAATAACATTTAAATCATTATTAGTACTTTTATTTTAATTGTTTGATATAATACTCAGAAAATTCATTTAATTATTCATTTTATTGTTATTTTTTTCGCTTGTGTTCAATTCAATTTTAATTATATGTAAGTTTATTTTAATTCATAAGTGGGTAAAACAACATTGTTTGTTTTATACAACTATTTTGCCTTGACTGAATGATTATTTTTGTATTTTTGTATAGTTTTTTATTGTATTCAAAGGTCTACAGATGCTAGACCATGCTGTTGAAATGCTACTAACAATTTTATTTTATTTTTGAAAAATGGGATTTATTTAATAATTGCTGCAAAAATAATAGTGTGAACTATAGAAACTGCCTCAAATTGTGACAATTACTTAAATAATGAGCCACAATCCAAAGATAAAGCATTTTTACTAACATACAGTACCTGAATCCAATTTTGTCACATTTGAGGAAGTTTAATTCATAGTTTCTTCTACATTTATAAAAAAATTTGTTGTAAATTATTGAAGCATTTCATCAGTAGTAACCTTATTTTATTAAATACTTTGAAATAACATTTTATAACATTTTGTAACATTTTAATTTCATTTGTTGAAACTGTGTTTTGATTTAGTCTGATTTAGATCTGTGCATTTTTGAGCTGGACTGGCCTAAACCAACCAACTTGGAAGTGAAGCCTTTTGTGAAAATGAGTGCAATGAATACCAGAATAACAAAAACTTGACTGCTATGTAAATGTGATAACATATTCACACTGTTATATTCACATTGTTATTTCTATTATTTTTTAAAGAAAAGTTTGATATGAGAATGAAAAATGTAGATTCAACACTGTTGATTTTCTGCTTTTATTGATAAAAGAAAAGTTTATATTTGATCTCAATTTACTACTTTCATAGTATTGTAAGTAAATTTCAACAAAATTTATTTTTTAGTTTTTTAAAATCCTTGTTAAAAATTTAAAACTTGTTAGAAATACTTTCAAATTTATATTTTCTTACTTTTTCAGACTAGGAGAAGGCAGGCATCCAATTACTACCTTTTTCTAGTTCCCCCAATTGGTGGGCTGTATCTTGGTTTTGTATCTTCTGTTTGATTTTCATTTTTCTAGTCCTCCTTATTGTTGTTATGCGTTCTTGTTGCACTTTTACATATACTGGCTTTTTCAGGTACTCCAGTTTGTGTACATACATAGTAGGACAGCTGATTAGTCCAGAGGTAAATGGTCCTGATAGCCCACATAGAGATTGGGAAGTCCTGGATATTCCATTGAGAGAAAATATTGTTATGAAAGAGATGGTCATGAGCCTGTTGATCATTTTGTATTTACAAGGTGGTATTGTTAAATCAAATGAATATATTGTTTTATCGCACAAAATTTGGAGAGGAAAAGGTTCGGTTTTTAGCAGTGGTGAACTATGGCATATTGTGTCACATGATTAAATAAGCCTAAGACAGGGGCCGAGTCTCTTCTCTATCCGCAAAATAGGTTATTTTTTTTGGCTGTGTAAAATGAAGACACATCTCCATTCTCCATTGTTATTTTCTGTTGTTGGTTGTACTTTCTTTGGGAGGAGAAACTTCCAAGCCCTATGTTGTGTTTTCCCCAGTAGTAGGCACTGAGCGCTGTTTTGGTGCTGAAGCCAAAAGGCCTACTGGTAATCTTTTCTCTTCTTTTCTTACTACTTCATTCTTCCTTTTCTTTGTCTATTGTTATTGGGTTCCTGGTCCTTCTTTCTGCTTTGACTTTTGATTTTTTGGTTTTTTCCATTTTGGGTTGTGTCTGGTTGCTTTTCCAGTTGGTCATGGCAGCCACTGAGAACCTTAAGCCTTATTACTCTTTCTCTCTTGCTTTCTTCATATTGGGGTCTATTTGCTTTGTGAATGGGAGTTGATTGAAGAGGAGTATTTATACA
The DNA here is from genome assembly GCA_034695885.1 of Geophilus flavus. Taxonomy (NCBI): domain Eukaryota; kingdom Metazoa; phylum Arthropoda; class Chilopoda; order Geophilomorpha; family Geophilidae; genus Geophilus; species Geophilus flavus. Next base: position 12,309 of record JAQFZO010001667.1, read on the forward strand.
TATCCAATTCAACTGCAATTCTATGTACGTATGGAAGTAGAAGGTGCATGTAGCAGCATTGGATTTTGGTGCTCCTCAGTCTGAGGACAACTTGTCACTTCTCCCCTCTTGGAGGAGTGTTGAGATTTGTCTTCCAACAAAAAACCGACTACTGAATTTTCATGCTGTTCATTACTATGGTACCTCCCTTGTTTTTTCGGTTCACTTTTTTATCTTTGTGTTTTAATAGCCTCAATTTTTTACTTGCCACAGAAATTTTCTGTCTGTTATGTCCTTTTTTTATTGTTGTCAATATGTCTTGTTGGCCATACCACGCACTTCACAAGTCCTTGCCATTGCTCAATATTTAGGTCAAAGTCTTCAGAATAAAGGCGCACAGTTCTGGATATTTTGTCACCATATGACTAATTTCTTTGAGAAAGTTAATGCTCTGTCCAAATAATCATCTATATTTTCATCATTATTCATTTTTAAAGCTGCAAGTCCTGCTTTCAATTGTAATTTTAATTTCTTTAGTTCTCAACCATGAGAAGCATTAAAGACTGCTAGTCAAGAGCTACTAACATACATGATCATCGATATCACCTCCAAATCGGCGTCGGAATAACCAGTCAGTGGCTCCTTGGACTTGTAAATTATTCCTAATTCTGTCGCGACTTGCAAATTTCGGAAAAGGTCATTTACATACTTTGATGAATTTTTGTTGTTCCCTCTTGCTCGATTTAAATGCTGAGACAATAACGCAGCAAAAACAATACCAAAGCAGCTAGAACAGCCAAACACCAAACTTAGGCACCTAAAATTGGCAACGATATTCTTCCATTTCCAGAGTGTAATTAGGCCATCTAGATATTTTTACAAACCAATGGAAAATGAATGCCATGCCAATAAAACAGTCAACCATCCATTACAGAACGTTTTGTGATGGTTAAATTGGGGGGGGTGGATTTGGCGCGACTTGAATTGGCGCGACACGGATTTGGAGCGAATTTCGCGATCTTCATGTCGCCCCAATTCCGACTACTGTATGGTAATCGGAGCGACATGATTTGGCGCGAATCGGAAATGGAGCGACTTGATTTGGGGCGAATCGGAGATGGAGCGACTTGATTTGGGGCGAAACGGAGATGGAGCGACTTGATTTGGGGCAAATCGGATATGGAGCGACTTGATTTGGGGCGAATCAGAGATGGAGCGACTTGATTTGGGGCAAAAGTTTTGGGCGCTAAACATATTTGGCGTGACCAAACTTGGAGCGACCCGTACGTTCAATCTTAGGAATGGAAGTGAATTCTCTCACTTCTGACGCAACTACTGCAATCTTTTTACTTTAATACGTGTATTTAGAGCAGTTGTAACGTCAAAACTGGCAAAAAACACTTCCAAACACTTCTATTTCTACGATCGAACGCAGCAACAAATTTTAATTTTAGTTACTTTTTATTTAGTCCCACTAAAACGACTAAAAAACGGCTGCAGCCATAGCTTTTTAGTCACTTTAAATGCATAAAAGAAAGGCTTTTGGATTACTAGAGTATAAATAGACATTTAACCAACTGTAGAATTGACATTTAACCAACTGTAGAATAGACATTTAACCAACTGTAGAATAGACATCTAACCAACTTAGTCATTATGCCACAGAATAGATATTTGTTTCACAGGTTATGTCAAGATTGCGAACCAATTGCATTAAGATGAATGCCTAACATTTTTTTAGTTCATACAAATATAAGGACCCACAAATTTTGCTGCCTTTATTTTGTTACCATAGTAATAAAGGGTCGCTGTATTTGGAGCGACTTAAATTGGCGCGACAGGGATTCGGAGCGACTTGATTTGGAGCGACTTGAAATTGGAGCGACTTGATTTGGAGCGACTTGAAATGGGAGCGACTTGATTTGGAGCGACTTGAAATGGGAGCGACTTGATTTGGAGCGACATGAAATTGGAGCGATTTGATTTGGCGCGACATGGAATTGAAGCTAATTGCGTTGGGAGCGACACTGCAAATCGGTTTAAACAACAATTGTACCGAGGTTTCGGCTTTGAGTTGCTGGCTATTGCTGAAACAGGAAACAAAATTAAATTGGTACGGTATTAACGTTGTCTTAATTTCAGTTCGTTAATTTAAATTCGTATGGCAATCCATGCGTGTCCAGAGAAGAAGGCCACAGTTGTATCAACAGCTGCATTGATAAAGCATTTCTGAAAAAGTTAACTTGCAGGTATAGGTGATTTCATATTATTCATAATTTTTCTTCAGTTTAGTTTGTTATAATCAGAGATTTAATAACACTACTTTAACAGGTTTCCTGTTTCTAATTCCACAGAAATTATAACGGCATTAAATCCATGTAAAACATCGCAACAGTTGGCTTATACTTTTGACCAAGCGTGGTCCATCATATTCAATATGTCTGCTTACATACACAAGTGTCATTGCAAACGCGAGTGTAACGAGATAAAATATACTTTGTTTAAAGATGAAGAGAGACAA
>JAQFZO010001668.1:0-14796 GCA_034695885.1 Geophilus flavus
ATCCACACAAGAGTTTTGGGCAGTGTTGTCTGCGCTACCGAAAATAAGTAGTGCGCCACCGCTGCCGCTACACAGGGATGGGCGCGCTATCGCTTTTCTACTTTTGTTACCAAATAGCGCCCTCTATAGCGGCGCTATTAATTTTTCAAACTAGCGCAATCCGCTATCGCTAGTAGTGGTGCTACTGTTCTGTCGACATGACGAGTCGTCACGTCATCTACCACAGGCCGCAATGTCTTCATTGACGATGGAGAGATTGTTTACTAAACAATCTCCACTAAACAATGTTAAGTGGGGGGAAATTGATTTTTTCATCTTTGAGAAAATGTTTTCATTTATTTCAAAAAAATTAAAATAGCGCTAGTAATAGCGATAGCGTAACTAGCGCTAGAACGGCGGGAAGAAATTTTGAAGTAGCGTTAGCGCTGCTAGCGCCACTATTTTTCCCCACAACCAGCGCTAGCGATAGCGGCACTAGAAATTTTGGGTAGCATGTCCATCCCTGCCCCTACAGTCACTGATTAGTCACTGATTTCCTGTCCGAGTGCTAATAGCTCAATGGCTACAACCAGTTGAAGCTCAATGAGCTCATTGACAGCAGACTACAGCTCAATTAATTTTAACACATTGTGCTAATCTTGCACTGCCGGCTTCACGCATGTGGATAACGACGGAAACATTTCTTGTGGAATTGAAGACAATCACATTGATTTTCCACACCGAAAAGTCATTTAAAGCTCAGGAAATGAAATCATGAGCTTTAAATTAAATTATATCTTTCAGGCTTAAAATTTACATATAGTAATTAAAAAGAAATTGGCTTGCAGCTATATAGAGAAGCCATCCACCTACATCCTGTTGAGTGTTGACGTCCGACCTTTAGTTTTATTTAGGTACAGTAGTTTAAAAGTCATTCCGGATTTACACTGATCCCCCTACTACTGCATATCACATTCTTCGCGCTGTAAAATGATCGGCTAAAATGCAAACTCTTTGATTAAATTGGGCTTTTTGGCAAATTATTTTACAAATAAATTGTATTTTCCATATTCTATCGTGTTTTATGGTTTTTTTGGTTTTTAACTGCTTTTTAATTACTTCGATTACCGTAAATGGGGCGACTTTGTTTTAACGTGTGAGATTAACCAAAATCGGGAAAGAGATTTGAAATTTTTTTCTGAAAAATGGGGATCAACTAGAAGAAAAAAAATATACAGCAATAGTGCAAAGGTTTCTGTTATTGTCTAAAATTTTGTTGTGATAGGTAGTATATGAAAGCAGAAAAAAATACCGCATTTAAAAAATGGCTTTTAGGCAAATCACGCACGAATTTTATGAAAATGATCACATGTAAATGTGCCTTTAGTACTTAACAGACTTCATAAATAAAATAAAACTACTGTAAATGCTAGAAAACAGTCATTTGGGACCATCTGTCAACTTGCTCGTTTCACACTTGCGCATTTTTTTCCCTCGTTGTTTGTTAACATCAATTTTTTTCCCTTCTTTCCAGAAATACATCTATTAAACAAATGACATCATCACTGGTACGCAACCTTCCTACCAAGTTATTCGTTAAATATTTTTTTATTCTGTCCGGCACAGCGCAGCCTTCTGGTATGAATTTTTATTTTTTTTATTCTTTTTCATTTTTTTTAATATGTACTTTTTTTTCCTCTCTCTCTCTCTTTGGGCCCCTGTGGGTACATCAGCTTCAGTTGACAGATCTCATTTCTCAGCAACTGATTTATTTTGCACAACCATCAAGGGAGATGATGAAACAAGGAATTCGTTAAGGTTCTCATCACACACCCACCCACACATGTAGCCTCGAGCGAGGCTGTCCTTTTTAACATAATAGGCCTATTATTGTTACCATGGTAACAACAATGTTTGCCTCGGGTGACAACTGTTAGATTTTGGTGACACGACCTTTTGCGTTTTAATTGAGCGATTTTAATTTGATACGAGTCGTACGACCGAATCCGAGGACAATGTGTTGCCAGTTATTGACATGGATACTGGTAATCTGCTCACTAATTAGCTTCCAGAAGTAACTAGTATGATGTTTAGTTAGTTTAAGGTTGTTGGATTAAAAGTTGTTTTGGAGTTTGAGTCGGTCGCATGACCGAAATTTAGATATAAGTGCTGATATAGATAAGATGGTGTTAAAAACATCACTTGTTGAATGAGAAAAGTGTGACGAGTGATCATTTATCAAGCTGTCTGTCTGACGCTTGGCTGTTTAGGAATTCGAGTATTAGTGGTGGTGATACGTCATGTTTTAATAAAATGCAGGTGCCATTATGGGCAGGTCTGTGTGTACATTTGGGAGGGATTTTAGTCGACGTTTTATGGACACTTTGAACCTAAAACTCGTTTGCGTTCCGTTGCCGAAATGATCCGTAAACGAGTTTTAGGGGTCGAACTGAGTAACATCTCGCAATGAAATAGTCAATTGATGAAATTTAAATCATTCTCTTTGCGTTTTTACGAGCGCACCACTTTCACATTTGGTATGCAATTTTTTTTTTAAAGGCTTTCGGTAGACAGGATTTATTAGGGAAGGGATTTTAAGGAGCTTTTAGACGATATTGAATCATTAAATTTACACGATAATATCACCCATTACAGTAATTTAAATAAAAATGTCAAGTATCTATAATAAACAAAATTGAAATTTTACTGACATACAGGGAAATGTTTGTTAGTAGAGTTTCAGTGACCACAGATACATATAGCGTGAAATTATGTAACGCATAAGTCTAGTGCGCGCCCTTGTATCACATCTAAATCTAATACAACCCAAAGCATAATGTTAAGACAACTGCTTTGTGTGATGCAGTTGCGTAACATATTGTGGTTGTACCATTTATGTTTTTTCTGAAACGAGGAGAAAAGACGTAGAATGAGCTAAAACATTAGACAGTTTGCGCATTTCGTGTTGTGCAGAGAAACGCAACATTACTGATTATTGGAAAGAAGTTTCTCCAGTTATAAAAATTTTGGTAGAAGTTTGAAACAGAAAGATGAAGTTCTAATGAAATTTTCATTGATTGGAGACCTTATTTACAAAAAATACACCATCAGTTGCGTTGCGTTGCGTTGTTCCGTTTGCGAAGATTTGTACAAACTGTCTAATAAATTATTAAATTACCAAATTATAATACACCAAATATTAAATGTCAACAGGGAAAAGACTCCTTGATTAAATATAGCAAATCAAGTAAATAAGTCTGAATTATGAATGATTAAATATAGGAACAAAGAGAAACCGTTATTAGTAGTAGCGCCGTCACCTGATGGCTCCACTGTCAAAGGTCACGTGAGATGACGTTTAGCGATTGCCCAAAGAACAAAGGAGCCGACGGAGAGTGCCAACAGCTGAGCGCTCTTACCATCCTAACCTAACTCCATGCTTACGTTGTGCCGTTTACTTGTGCAGTGACTCGAGCGATGCATTTCGAGTTATCGTCGTCCATGGATGCGATCGGATTTCTTCCGGCGCTTCGGAGTTTAACTGTAGTTGTTTTCAAGCTCCATTACTCAGAATTGACAATTAACACAAAATGTGATCGACGCAAACGGACATCGCACACGTCTGTTAGTATTTTTGTCGAATCACAAAATGAAACCGAAAATCCGGAAGAATTTCAAAGGAAGAAGAGCCAACTCCGGGAAACTCCCTCCGTCAGACGGAAGAATTGTTTTTTTCATAAAATATAATTAAATAACTTTCCGGTGCGTTGCCTTGTTGCGTGTTTTCAAAATGGCTGCCAAGGAACGGAACCGCAACAAAACCGTGATGAAATTAGAAAATCTAAATTAGTTTACGACATCTATTTGTATACATGGCCACACCTTGATTAAGCATAATTTCCTCGTTTTTCACACCGAGCACGGAAGTAACATTTAAAAAATAAAAAAAAAATTCCCAGTTTTGTCTCTCAATTTAAAGCCGAAACATGATCGATATGCCAACGCTCCTTAATTCGAAATAAAAAGATAAAACTCGATACAACGATACTCGTAAATTATAAACGTACATTAAAAATATATGTAAATTATATTTTGGATATATAAATATTGTTGAAGATGCAAACTGACAGCCATAGATGTCTCTCTCTGACCTATTTTTATACTCCCTCCCTTAACTATTTACTGTTACCCTCTGGATAGACAATTAAACCGCCATCTTGTAACTACACTGTAACCACGCTGCTGCTGAATAAATATAATCGTTGTTTCTACTCAAAATGACGACAAATATAAACGTACGTTAAAAATATATATAAATTATATTTTGGATTATAAATATAATTAGAATATATTCTGAATGTACGGTATAGCGGTATCTGAAAGTTATCGCTCTTCGTGCGTGTATTTCACACCTAACGCAGTGAATTATAATGTTTGTATCGTTTGTTTATCGTTACGAGTTTTTCTCCGCTAATGGAGGCTCGCTTAACATGTTGCGTTGTAATTTTTTCTTTTTTCCATTCTTTCTCATCTCTGGCTTCATTTCTTTATTTATCTGTTTGTAGAGAAACAAAGTGAATGGGATGAGTGTTGTCTCGTGGGTTGAACATGAATTTGCCCGTGTATAAGTTTCGTGTTGAGTCCACATAAATAGAAAGCTGCGTGTGAAACTCATAAATTGGTGTGAGTTATATTTGGCCACAGTACGAGATAAAAAGGCCATTAATTTCATGCAATGTGCTAAGAAAAGTTGTATTTTATTTTTATTATTTTTCCCTTTCTCTTGCCTCATCGAGTTGCAAATCATTTAGTTCCTTAACTTATTTATTTTAATTCTTTTCTCTTTTTTTTTCTTTTTTCTTGCAGCCATGAAAGATGTTATCGCTGCGTCGTTATTCTTCAAAAACACATCAACGTTCTGCAATACAAGGAAAGTAAGTAAAATAAAAATAAATAAGTCGAGTGGGAGCTTTGGGTCACTTGCCTCCATCTAAATTGATTATGGATGGAAGTCATCTTGTTTTTATTGTTGTTGCAAGCACAAAATGCGTGTGTAAGCGTTCCCAAGGGGTTGATGGATGGAAAAAAAATTTCGTTTTTGATCTTGGTTGATAAAATAATTTTAAATATTAATACTGATTATTTATTATGAGAAAATTTAAAATGATTGCAGTATGATTACACATTTACTACGTTTACATGACCAAAATTATCTAGATAAAGAAAATTCAGATCCACATTATCTAAATCCATATGGTGCATGTAAACACCACACTCATCTAGATAATTTGAAGGATCTAGATGATCTTGGATCCGAGTTCACGAGGTGGTTTGAAGATAATAGTTGTGCCATGTAAACACTCGTCCAAATGGAAAAATTCGTTTTTCAGAATGTTCAGTTGCCACACATCCTTCAAACTAGTTTACAAAGGATGTGTACAACTAATTCTATTAGTTTTTGATTTTACTTTGTGTCATAGTGGCCACGTTTCTCCATAATCTTTCTTTTTACGTTAGATCGATGGATCGGCATCCATCTTGGTTGCCCCACTGCGCAGATGCGCAGGCTTCAAAATCAAAACTGTTGAGCATGTAAACGGTTGGCCATGGATCTAAATAATGTGGATCTGAATTTTCTTTATCTAGATAATGTTGGTCATGTAAACGTAGTAACTGTGTCGACGTTTATTCTTTGTTATTTTACAACTGGCAACATTCAAACAATCGCATAACCTTCTGTACACCTAAGAACAGAAAAATCTATCCTTTTCCCAATTCTGCCCAAACTGTAACTGAGTAGTTCAGCCATCTCTCACTAGGGACAAAGACCTGCAACTTTTACAAAGGGTCAGATTACCCCTAGTGGCAGAAAGTTTAACTACTCAGTTACAGTTTGGGAAGCATGGGATAGAGGAAAGATTTTTCTGGCCATAGGTGCACTGGAAGTAGAAGTATGGGCGGCCATTTTGACTTACCACTTAAAGCAATAGTGTGGACTGGTATTTAAGCCGCTACAAAAATCACCTTTTGCTTTTAATTGGCCTGTTGAAGTCATGGTAATTGTTGCGCAGCCATTGTTAGGAGTGCCAGTCCAAAGTGACCCTGTGTTTCACAGAGGTTTTTTTCACATTTTTCTGTCTTTGATTAAGGTCCAAAGATGTCAGTAATGTGAGACACTCTCATAAGTAAATTATTTAGGCTTTAAGAAGTAAATGTGCCTCCTGATGGAAATTTTGCAAGATATGTCATATAATATATACATATATAAATATATATATGTGTGTGTAAAATGAAAGTTGGAAAAAATTAGATGAGCTTGGAGAGCTTATGCACTGTAATTTGGTTGTTAAAAGTGAGGCAGGTGTATCACTGGAATGGAAAAAGTAATTTGCTTTTGTCTATTTGCATTCCTAATGAAATTTAACATGTTAATTTTAAGAGGAAATTAGAATTATTGAATAGAGGGAAGGGAATAAGAGAACTATACTCTCTAAAGGTGTCATCTTATCCTAGCTAAATTTTTTTTAAAGGGTAGTATCATGGCAAGTATATACTGTAAGAAGACTGCTGTAATATAGTCTGATGAATGGTGTATCAACTTTAATTGGTGGAAATCATGCTGGGATGTAATTAACTGGGGATTTTGATGGAAGAAAATTTAAAAATTGGATTTTAAGAAAGATGTAATGCCTTCAAAACCTTTTGCTAGTTATTATTAATTATTATTAATGGAAATTAATGTGTTTACTGAGTAGCTAATTGCAGCCAGAATTCATCTGCGAGCTTAGTTTTGGATCCCTTGATAGTATCTTGGTAATTAGAAATAGGCAAAGTGCATTTTACCGGAAGCCAATTATCACCCTTGGAGATTTCGGTTACAGCAACACGTATTTCCATTTCTGATTTTCACGTTTCGGTACTCCGCTTGACCTACGGTACATACTGTACGTATCAGCATCAGTTTGATTATTTTAAACAAGGAAGAGTGGAAATTCATCGCTCATTCTGTTAGCTGTGTAGTCATTAGTGATCTCTGCCTAATTTGCTCCCATTTTCATTTTGTTTTGGATGTCGCGAGCAGCACTGACCAAACTAGACTCACCCGGTCTAAGTAGAATAGTCTACTTCTTTTAAGGGCGATAAACTCACCACTTGTACACTTGATCTATGTTGCTACTTACACACAACGTATCCTGTCACAGCCTTTACGGCACCCAGTCCAAATCACCCTCCTAGTAGGGGTAAATTTGTAGTTTTTAGTAGCCTAAGGCCAATTGGGGGAACCCTTCCTAGCATGTCCCTTACTGCCTTACCTCTTAAAGTGGGCTAAGTTTAACTGGTCAACTTTTATGGTGCGACAGGTTACGTTGAGCGTACTTTAACTGATCTGTGAACCCCTATAAGTGAAGTTGACTCGTCTAAGCAAGAAGTTGCAAGAGAATGAGTGGAAACCGCATACTGCCGAGTGGCGCGCCACTTCCTCCTCGCATGGTGTCCTTAGCAACAGGAAGCTCTGCCCACTTTGCTGCCATATTCAGTTTGTTTAGTATGTACCATAGTTACAAGCTGAAAACTGAAAATGGCGGCGGGATCTCATAATATATTGGCAATAGAGGCTTTCATAGGTTATCAAGGTCTTGGTTATTTTGAAAATAATTACACAAACAGTACTGCATTTGAGAAACCCTATCTGGGGTCCTTTAAGCTTATCCCAAAAAGGGTACACTTTCATAAATAGTCCCAAAAACCACCACTAGTCCACCCTTAGACAAACCCATCCAACTCCGATCGCTTAATTTCAAAAATTTTTATTATTTATTTCCATTTCTTGGAAATTCCCGCGTTTTATTATACGCGGGTCAAATAAAAGTGGGAAGTGAGTTTGGTATAGTATGTAGGTAGGTACAAGTGGAAGAGTTCCTCGACTTGTTTTCCAGTCACACACAGGCCACAAAAGCTGCAAATGCATTCATACTGTAGTGAGTGTCTAGGTTTTATAGTTAGTTTTACAACCGCGAGTTTTTATTTTATCCACAATGGTTTGTGACTTTCTCTTCACCGGGAACAAGTTTTAGAGCTTTTCCTCTTCTTCCTCTTTTTTCACGCCACATCTCTTCCAATTTTCTTAATTTTTCTTTACCTCCGTCCCGACATTTATATTCCCAGTAAAAAGAGAGACGAGTTAATTTCGACAACACCCTGTTGATGGCTCGAGCGTCATTAGCGAGGAAAAAGGGTTCGTCCTTTGCCACTAGGCGGCGCATGATTCGTTTTAATGGCGTCCCGCTTTGGGATTTGAAGAGTGAAAGCGCACGTGGCACTAAAGACGTTCGCTGACATTTGCACCGCACGGCTCGCATTTCCTGTAATTTACTCTTAACATTTCGGAAATTAAAGTAATTACGCATTAATTAATTACTTGGATTACCCGGTTTCTTCGCCGTTCGAAATGCAAACCGTGTTCGGGCTTTTCCGTCTTTTTCCTTCCATTTTTTACCCTCCCTAACATCATATCCGGTAATGGAGTTTGGATTTCTATTTCCAGTCACTCGAGTAATTTAAAGTAGTGTCGAGACCCGCTGACTTACATTTCCCATACTTTGTTCGCTTTTTATTTCACTCGCACGGTGGCAGTATGATCTCGAGTCGCTGCTAGTAGAACCGGTGATGGATCCACTTAGGTGGAAAGTTACATATTGTTGTATGTGATGGCGTATATTTACAGTTATTGTAATACTTGCCACCAGAGTGCTGAATTCGCCGGAGGCAAAGAAAGATGAGCAAGATGAGACAGCACAGGTTTAATCCAGGGAATAAGTGAAAGGAACTGCCTTTACTCCATTTCAACACAAAACAAGATGGCTACGAGGATAAATGTGTTGCCGAGCACAAAACTAACAGCAAACTATTGGCAAATCTTAAAAGAAATAAACTAATAACAATTAACAAGAAAAGGCTTAAATTCGACATCTATTGGCATGATTCATAAGTAATAATGCTTAAATACTAATAATACAACCGCAAACTCCAGTAACAGAATTCCTAACACCAATACTGCTGCACCCTCTATTGACAACATCTAACCCTAAATAAGGCTTATTTGAGAAGCGTAACAAGTGCATTAGTTGGCTTAGTGACGACTGTCGACCATCTTTTACCATTTTTTCACTTGGCAAATACAGGCATGTTGCATTGTCAAAAAGTTGCCTGATTTGGCTTTTCTATATACTCCCTGCTTTGATCGATTACGGATTGCCAGTTTCTAGTTTACTTTAATGACCTTGTCTGTGCAAACTGTTGGCAAACGTTGGCTCGTTCTGATCCGGTTCACCGCAAACCCTTCTCGACTTTAGCCGGATTAGTTTACGTGCAAACAAGGTAAAATATTAGTCCAGAATTAGGTCAACCATAAATTCTCGTGTGTTATTTATTCTAGCAATAACCGTAAAAAAAAGAATTTTGAGCTTAAGTTTTCCGAAACCTCGTCATCCTAGAATGAAAGGCCTGCTCCCATACATAGCCTACCATATTTGCTGGTAAATATCCCTAACTGTCGTCAGGTGACATTGGAAATACCTGTGCAAATGTCAGTACAACTTCTATTGCTCAAGTGCACTCAGAGTCAGTTTATAAAATATATTTGCTATTTTATTTACATCAAGTGATACATAAGAGATGTTGAGTACATCAGATAAGGCGAAAACTAACATCAGCATCACCAATGAGCACAGACAGAAAATTATAAGTCGATTTTTTTCCAGTCCAAAGATACACCCCACCATCCATTAAAACTTCCAACCAACCAACCAACCCACCCATTTTATAACACCAAACATTTTATAATGCACAAACATCCACACACAGAAACACAAACACACGCAAATGGCAAACCCGTGCAATATTAAACCCATTCGTTGCCACTCATCCTTCCGCATTCTCCATCCCACATCCCACCTGATCCTTAAAAGATACAAATTTCATGCCACCTAAAAGGTCTCCCATTCAAACATTAATGCCATTAACAACACAACAACAAACAGACACCTCATCACACCCAACCCCAACCCCAACCCAATCTACGCATAAAGAAAAAGCCGCGCAAAAGTTAACCCGGTTGCAAAATGCTGGGCCGCCGCCTTCCTTCTCCTTTTCCTCCTCTCATTTCCCAAACTCCTTCATTCCTTATTCATGACTCAGTCTTGGCTCACTGTGTGTCTGTGTGTGTGTGTGCGCGCGTTTCCGTGAGAGGCCTGCCACCTGCTCGATGGCACTGTTGGTTGAACGCGTGAAGGCGTCGACATAAGGGCCTTTCAATCAATGTATACGGCCGCCCCTCACCTCCCCCTTTTTCGGTGGAACGGGCCTGGAGGGAAGGAAGAAGAGTGAGTGAGTGAGTCAGAGAGAGAAAGAGAGAGAGAGTATAACGATTGCAGTTGGACTTGTGGCGTTGCTCGATGGAGCTCGACGTCCCCTCGAATCGCAGCCACTCGGTCAGATGAGGTGTAGAGATACTGCGCGGCTCTTAACTTAAATGAGGTGAAAAACATAGTCACGCGGTGGAATCGTATTATGGCTTTACAGGGTTCTGGCTTTTGTCGTTTCGCTTTTCTATGACACATGGGGATTTGACTCCACTGAGCTGATAAGTGCGTTTTATGAAGTTCGAAACAAGTCTTCTCGCGGAAACACCAGTTTTGTCGTTAAAAACGTGTAAAAGGAAAAACGGGAATTACACACATCGGGCAAACACTTTTTTTGGACTTATCTTATAGACTTATAAACATGAGTTATAAGTTAAAAATTTTGATTGAAGTGACGTATGTTTTGAAACTATGAGTTGAGGTCCATAAATCTACGCATGCGCAGTAGGAGCCCTACCACATTGCAACAGCCACCATGTTGTCATCGATCAAACTAACTATTTAGATGAGTTTTGTTGCTGTTTTGTTGCTTTAAACTATGCTGGGTAATAAAAATGACTTATAATCTATACAACTTATAAGTTAAGACTCTTTTTTGTAAGTTGTGAGTGTTTGGCCTTGATGTCTATTGTCTCTAGAGTTTTTTTTAATTTGAGGTTTTTGAAACTTTGTACTCTGGTGCGTCGCCTTTATGTCGTTTCGTGAAGTTTTGACACCTTTTCGGATATTAATTACGTAAGCTTCTATCTCGTGTTTGACAGAAAAGCAAGCCCTCAGCTTTTGTGAACATTTAATATTAAAGATAATGGAATATTACTTTGTGAAGAGAATCGAGATAAAAGCTTCCTTTAACATGAAGATGTTGTAATTAATGCTCGAAATCAAAGTGGAAAGAAATTTTGACCTAATTTAACGAGATTAAAGACATTTTGGGCCCGATTTCAGCAGCAAAACTTCATTTCCAGCCGAATTTAATGAAATGGATAAATAATGGACATGAGTCGGGAGGGAATTTTCTAATTTAAATTAAAATTCTGATAAATTCAAATTATTTCGGTGGAATTTTCAAGCGAACTTGCTAATGGAATATAACGTCGCAAAGAGAATTCGGATAAAAAGCTTCCTCGAGGCCCGAGTAAAACTGGTGCCAAAATTGGGAGCCCATAGAGCTGGGCCATCACTGACGATTTGCAACGTTCCAGCCACTGCTGAAACACCATCGCCCGAGGAAATCGCGCATCAATTTGCGCCGGGGACCTTGCGGCCATCCACGTCTCCAAAAAGATGACAGAAAGTGAAAATAAAAATTTTGGCCCAGCTCAGAAATGGATGAAACCTAGTACTACAGGGGAAGACGTGATGATTAAAGGGTTCTGCACACTAGGCTGAATGGCCTAAAACTGAAAACTGATTTTGTTTAGACCAAATTTTAAGTTTTCCTCAATTCACACTAGGGGCTGGAAAAATGACCGATGACATAAGACAGAGACGTCTGCTAGGGGACCGACAATGGGAAAATTCGTTGACGAGATTTTAAAATCTGATTTTTTAATAAGATTTGGGATTTTGTAAAGATTTTCAGAGATTTTCAGGGATTTTTGGAGGCAGTCGACGAGATTTTAGTGCTGCATTTAGTCAAAATGGGGTTGGATTTTGGCTCAAGATTTACAAGATTTTTGAAGATTTGTAAGATTTCTTGGGATTTCTAAGGATTTGTTAGGATTTCTTAAGATTTGGGGGATTTATTGAGATTTTAAATGATTTTTAGGATTTTAAAAGATTTTCAGGGATTTTTGGAGGCCGTTGACAAGATTTCGAGAATGTCGGTTTCGCCGGACGTCTGTGATTGGCCAACTGTCAAACTCAAGGTCACGTGACCTTCTGTATATAATTTACGACGTTACACTTTAAATTCCGCCTAGTGTGCGTAACACTATGTTCGAAATCTAAGCGCAAAGAAATGCCTCCCGACTAATTTTCGACGAGGAGGGCAAAAAGCGTAATCGATTACAAATAGTTAGTTAGGTAGGTAGGTAGTTATAAAGCTTAAGGTCCCAGTCGTGATTAGCAGGGGAATTTGTATGCCGAATGGTATGCGAATAGCAAGCAAAACCATTTGGAGCGGCGGATTTGCTGATGACGCGGCACTAAGCCTGCGAATGGCACTCTGCGTGAATGCGGTTTTGTGCCGAGTGTTTGAGTGTAATTGGCGATGCAAAGTGCCGGACAATATTTTACACGAGAGCGTTCATTTAATAAACTGGCAGCAAATCGCTCGAAAATGGAATTAGTCCGCGTTTTAAGCGCATCTGCATTCGATACGCATCGGAGTGGAGTGAGTGTATGTACTGTATGTCTGTGTTGACGACGATGACTTCATCGAGTGGAGTCCAGATTTGCGAAAATGCGAAACGAATGCGATCCAACCCATAATCCTTTTCGCTACGAGTGAAAAATGGAGTGATGCCACTCGTAATCGATGCGAACGCGTGCGTTGCGCATCTCTTTGTCTCTGGATTTGTTTTCTATCAATTCCAGGTTGAATAAGTTAGCGTGGTTTGGCACGAAGATTCGCATCGCTGTCGAATGGGATGGGTGGATACGTGTCTGTTGCGCGTGCGTGCGTGTGTGGGTGCACTTTATATATCGATGCCATGTTATGTAGTTTTAAAGTTGTCGTTTTCGAACGTCAAACTTCGAATTAGGAGTTTTGATGTTGGCATGTAGATTTGAAATAACCGCCTAATCTTGTCTCGTCATTCTTCATCACCATCATTTTAGTGTATTGTGTGTTACAGGGAAAACAATCCATATCGAACACACGATTTCCACTTGTGAAAAATGTAAAAATGGACAGGTCGAAATTCTTTGTGATGAACTGGTTTGTGTCGTGACTAGGGCACTGACTTTCATGTTCTTAAAAAATAAAAAATAACAAATATGCATGCAATTATGCTCTGAAAATTTTAGAAATTGGTTAACACGCAGTATCAACAAAATATCACCAAGTTCACAAGAATCCATCCAAAAACTATGCAAATGTGATTACAAGTCTTAGAAATCCCAAAAATCTTTACAAAATAGCAAAATTTTTCAAAAATATCGTTTAAAAAATCTTCAGAAAATCGTTCAAAATTTTCAAAACTTTGTCAAATCTTCAAAAAATCGCCAAAATCACCACAAAATCATTCAAAATCTTAATAAATACCAGTAAATACCACTCACAATTTTCAGACCCCCTCCCCCCACCCACTCTTTCGGAAAATTTTCCAAAATTTCTGGATCCACCCTTTAATATGAAAGTAAGTATATTGCCAGGTGTTTTAAGTTGCATTTTCCATTCACGACAGCCAGTCAACTCCTTTTCTTTTACTCAAAACTAAGGAAACCGTGAGGTGCCATCCATTAAAAAACTACGGAGGCTCAAAAGTGACCCTTCTATTCTTTTTTAACCCTTCTAATTCCACAATAATTTCTATTTCCAGCTGACTGTGATAGTTTTGATAAACCTACTTTAGAAACACTGTGCGGGAAGATCAACGGAGATGCGCCTCTGTTCTCCATGTTTCGAGGTGAGTTGTCGTCACCAGACCGCCATCCGCCATGGTTGATTAATCGAAGACCGTTTGAATTTTTCAGTGAATGCCGAGCCGGAAGGTTGTCCATTCCATGGAACTTTCACCTTCTCCTACAGTCGAGGACTTACCGAATGTCGAAATCCAATCTCGAGTGTCGACTCTTGTACAGAAGATTCTCGGCTTCTTTTTCGATATCAGGCATGCCCTGATGTAACGGGATCAGAGAGCACAGGCAAGAGGATTACTCACTCTTTTTTCTTTTGCAAAAAAAATGTCTTCAATTTATAGTAGAAAGTTTTAGTCTGGCTAAAAATTTATTTCTAAGTATCGCTTTTTGGAATTTTTTTTTTTTCTGTTATTATCGTTTCTTCGCACGAGTGCTTTTGGACTGGAATTGAAAGCGTAATCACCGGTGATTTTCGAATCGTTACCTTTGTAAAATTCATCGAGGTACCTTCCTCCGAACGACAATTAATGTCATGTACAATTTGCTGCGACTTGTTTACTGCGATTTCCATCGGGGGCAAACGGGACGACTCTGGAGGGATTACGGAATTAGATCACGTTTCCCTCGACCCGATGGAGTGGGACGTTATAGTCTTGTTGTTATTAACCAAACATTTAATAATAAATATGTTCGGTAATTAATACTTAGGGCATTTATGAGGATGGGCAACGACCTGTTCGATTTCAAACAATGTTCGACATTGTCGGGGGCAGATGTTTTACACCCGGGGCCAAACAGGATCTGTCGCAAGGAGTCTCTGCCTGAATTGGACTCCATTTATTCGACATCTGCCCCCGACAATGTCGAACAT
>JAQFZO010001669.1:0-14796 GCA_034695885.1 Geophilus flavus
GAATCATAATTCATTCTGGTGTGGAACAAGTCGAAGCTCTCAATCTTCTGCTCGTCCTCCAATGATCAGCATCAAAACTATGCAGTGAAGCCAAAACCTACAACAAAATTCATTAATTTCAAATTTAAGCAAATACGAAGAAGTTACAAATATACCGAAGCTTTGGTTATTTCTTGTCCACAATTAATGCAAGAAGTGTCAATGTCTTGTGCCGACACTGCAATCTGGTCACCGGGTTCTGTCAAAATACAATATTCCACCGTATTCCCCGTTTTGTCCTTTCTGTTATTCAATTCAAAAGTAAACTATACAGAGTAGAAAAATGAAATCAAAACATGAAATTAATTTTAAAAAAATCATCGCAAATGAAAATCAATTTGAAAATACTTTTTTTTTCTTCATAGGATTAATCGGTACCCTCAGACTATCACTTATGACCACACCGTCTCTCGTCACGTGATACACCACGACATTGCAAGTGGGAC
This sequence comes from Geophilus flavus, assembly GCA_034695885.1. NCBI lineage: Eukaryota > Metazoa > Arthropoda > Chilopoda > Geophilomorpha > Geophilidae > Geophilus > Geophilus flavus. The sequence continues at coordinate 486 of JAQFZO010001669.1, forward strand.
TCATTTCTGACGACAGGGGAATTGCAAATGTTTTTATGGGCATTCTAAGAGCATCGACTTGTTCCACACCAGAATGAATTATGATTCCTTTGGACACAACCTGTTGACAGAAAAAGGTGAGTGGTTTAGCCTATACTGGGTTCACACCACCGCGATTTGCGTGCGAATTCGCACGTGAAATTGCACGGGGATTTCCAGGGGACCAAAATTTGGAAAATTTGTCAATGAATTTCTAAAGATTTTAAGATTATAAAAGATTTATGGGATTTTTTCAAAGATTTTAGGGATTTTTGATATTTGTTCGGTGCATGTATCGTACAATTTGGTCGCCGCGAAACGAAAGTGACGTCAGAAATCGCAGCAGTGTGATATAAAACTTTGTCTTCGAGGAATTTCTACTTACCACATAGAAGAATTGTTTCATATAAAAGTTAGATCTCATATGTAAGATGAGATATTCACCAACCACTGCATCTTTGGTACTAGTGTACACAAAGAGTGACCTGCTGTCAAACGAGTAATATGGAAATGCCAGCAGATCAGCTGTGGCCATTTCTTCATTGTCTTTGTACACTGCCTTGATGGACATTCTGACTGTGTTTTCTGGCACCAGAAACTCCAATTTGTACAGTCCATCATCAGGAAATCTGTCATGAATTTCTACCAATCTTATGGTACCACCGGTGGTATGGGTTATCAGTCTGCTGACGTGCAGGGAAGAGTCCCGAAGTTTGCTTTCGGGCAATGGCGCTTCGTCAGCATAGGAAATTACCAACTGTAAATTAAAAGTTATTTTTTTTTTAAATTGTCAATGGGAAAGTCTGTGGATTATACTCACATAAGTCTTGAATGGCATTCCAGACTTGAAAAACACTGGTTGAGGGCCCAAGAACTTCATCTGCACGTTGCCATCGATGATTCTAGTCTTGCTGTACCCAACACAGAACAACTCGAGTCTTTGGTCGGTAAGACTTCCTTCTATGGTCACTATGCTGCCAGCTATGGGACTGACCAATCTCTCTAAGTCAGCCAGTTTCACATTCAACTCGTAGTGTCCTTCGAACTGAAAAGATGAAGGCAATCTTATCTTAATTAATGTTTAAAATCGCAAGTGACTGCGCTGATGGCCACAAACGACCTGGCAAAATACAAACATCAAAACTCAAACAAAAATCTCAATCATAATTTTTTCACAGGTGTTTGCACAATAGCGGACTGCGCATGTGCACGTGTATTAAGCCAGTTTCACACTTGTGTTCACATACGCAATACAAGCACTACTGCAAGACGTAACACTCAAGTATGTTCACACTGGTTCACTCATGAAAGATGCAAGCTGCAAATTTTAACCAATCAGGAGGTAGATACTAATATAAACAACATTTAAGCAATGGATGGAAATTACATTAATTTGCAGCCATTTAGTTGCAAAGATTAAACAAAATTCACTCTAGCGTACGAGACTAAATTTACGGATGCTTGCGTACAGTATACGGCTTGCGTCATGTGTAGTGCAATATATTTCATGCGGTTCTTGAGTATGCGTGCTTATGGCTTGCGCTTGCGTTTATGTTAGTGTGAACACTAGTGTAAACTTAGCATACCCATTGGGTACTTTGTAAATGCGCAACCACAAAGGACTAAAGTATTGCGCAAACTGTGAATTAGCTTACTGTTAGTTCAGTCTTCCTGTAACAAGAGATGATTCAGGCTCAAACTTACGTGTTCTACATATTCCTGCAATGCATGCAACGATTCTGCTTGCTTGTAGAACTGTTGGGGTGGTGTGACATAAACCCTTATAGTCGCATTTCCCATAACAGGAGCGTTGTTGAGGTACCAACCAAACATCGAACCAGTTATGGCTTCGTCGGTGTCCATCACCGTGTCCGGTGTTTGGATGTACACTTCGGTTCTCTGCATGTAATACTTCTCCACGTATATTCTTCTCTCTTCCACTTGGTTTTGTGCCACAACTTGGATGGTCCACCAACCTCTGTTTGGATCCAATGGCAGTTGGTAGGAGAAACTACCAACACCTTTTATATTTTTTATAATTATAATAAAAAAAATGTATTTTAACATGTTTCTAAGTTGGGATTCTAAGTTCACTCACCTACCTACATTTAAGTAGACAGAACCATAATTCTTCATGACATAGCCTTTGGGATTCTGAGGTAATAAATAAAAAAAATCAGAGATGTGGGATGTGATGTGATGTCAGTGGGGGATAAAGGGACTTGAGTTGGCAGGTGCAATAGATTATTGCCCTTTGGCCTTTTTATTGCATTACTTTGCTAGGGTGGGACTTGGGGTCTGTCAGTTGAAAGTTTTTTTGTGGTGTTGTGGTATCATATAATAAATTAAATGTCTGGATATGAGAGATTAAAGTTGGGTTTAGGTAGCTTAGTTTTATTGTTTGTGGTGGACATCAAGGCGCCATTGAAGAAATTTTTGGAGTTTTTTAAGTTTTTTTTGGGTGTGTGTGTGTGCTGAATATTTACCAATATGTTGATGTCGACTGGGTCTGCATAAGGTTTCATCTCGGTTGTCATAATGACAGTTCTAAAGCGAACTGGAAAGAAAATTGTTTTTAAAAAAAAAAAATATATTTATATAAAATGTAAAGAAGGTGAAGCCCAAATTTGTTTATTTTTCTTTGCATTGCAGTTTGAGCATAGTCAATGCACGAGTGAAGCATAACCCTTTTTTCAACCTATCATTATTTTGATAGGGTTGAAAAGCTACTTCCGGTTGAATCAGAGAAATGAAATTCTAGGAGCATTTACTACATTCACGTAGCATCACTTCCTCTTAAATTCAGAAATAAATTAAATTAAATCCAAACAATGATAACATTGCCCCCTTGATTAACAGAACAAAGCTTCCCTGCAATGCAAATTGTATGAAGCTAAGAATCTCCCCCAAAAAATTACTCGTTTGATCGGCGTTGTAAACGGCTCTGCTATTCTGGATGAGTATCGTCAGAAATTTCTCAGTGAAATCCAAATCTTTAATCGACTGAAACAAATTCCCACCCACACCGCCATTCAAATTCCCAAAAACTTGCAATTGGTATCTTCCTGGAACCGTCGTTTGTGGAATCTAAGAAACAGGAAGGGAAAAAAAATCACTTTACTGTATACCCCATCAATTTCGAAATCACAAAAAAATATTCACCTTAAGCAAGAGTTTATCCGAATCGCCTCTTTTCATTAATTTCTTGGCTTTGGCTATTTGAACGCCCTCCCTCGATATCGATGCCCGGACATGAACGGGTCTTTCCATATTCAAAATGTTGACAACTACTTGATAAATTGTTCCTGGACGAACGGTTTTGGAAGCGATGATTATGTATGATCTGTAAAACAGTAATCGATCGCTTGTTTGTTTGTTTGTTTGTTTGTTATGCAATATTCAGTTCAAATAATCAAATATTCAAAGGGATCTTGGCTTGGGATTTCGGTGCGAGGAAACACATATGAATGATTTTTGATTTTTTAGTGCGACCGGCGGCTCGTGTGTGTTTAGTTATTTAAATTTTGACATATAAAAAAAGGTGTTAAAACTGAAATTACATTTTGTCGATTACTTACGGATGCGTGTCTAATGATGTGTCGCGGTAGCCTTGCGTGAAAACGCTGGTTTGTCCGTTTGTTAAATACAGATGGAACCAGATCAAGAGGAAACATTTCTGCATTCTGTCATGTAAGAGACAAAATTTTTGTTTTTTTTGTTATTTGCAAATTTTCAAAAAAAAAATATTTGCTGGAAAGCCAACTTTTTGGATTGATAAAAATGAATATTTTTTTTAAAAAAAGAAATTTAACAGGGAAAAAACAACTTTTCTAGTGAATGGAACTAACACAAAATTACACAGAATATTTTATTACAAAACTAACTACAAAGTTGCATAATTAATGTATTGTCCTTGACTCCTTTAATAATTGCAAAATGGTTTCTTGGTTTGATTAATTCAAGCAGAGGAAACCTTTAATTTCATTGAAAACTAACAATTATTTAAAAGCAATTCTAAAATTTTTTCTTTTTTTGTTGGAAACTGCAATTTACTTGTCCTCTAAGTTACATTCAGCAGGAAGCCACTGCAACTGTCTATTTTAAATTCAGTTTCAACCTCCAACATTCTTTTCTCTGGTCACATCAGCTGGTAGTAAATTAAACTACAGTCGTTGCATGTGACACATCTAATCAATGATCAACCTATTCAAACATCATTGGCATATGAAAAGTTTTTAAAAAAATATTCTCATACCACCTGCTAATAAAACCCTAGCTTCAAAGACAGACATAACCTTATTACCATACTTTTATAGGATCATGACATGGATCTCATGAAGAAATGTAATGAATTCTTAACATCAAACTCATTTATATTATTTTACTGTTCACCCACTGACAAAGCAAAAGGAAAAAAAATTGCTTTGTCACTTTTCAGTGATGTTTTGTGACTGAGTATAAAATATTTCCAAGAAAAATAAAATCAATTATGCCTCTACAGGAGCAATCAATTGATTTATTGTGATGGAAAGTCAATAATTCAGTTATAAATAGGATTACATGTAAAAAAAACATTTGGCACATACTGTACAATCTATAAAAAGTCATTATTTTAAGTATAATGGCAAAAAAATGGGTTGTACATCAACAAAAGGATGTAATCTCATAATCACTATTATTTTTTTTACTTGGCACACATAGACCAAATCTGTTTGTTGGAAAAGAAAAACAGATTTGTTTATTGTTAAAGAGTTGTTGATCACATTTCAAGTGTTTAATTCTTTAATTTACAATGCAGTGATCAGGTGTGATAAACAATTTGATTTGGACATTGTTATGGCAATACATAATCCTTTATTAAAGAGTTTGTTTGGTCATAATTCAAGTGTTTAATTGTTGAACAAAACAATCTGGATTGGACATGGTTATGGCAATTCCATGAAATTCATTATTTCCACATGATGATCAAGCAAACATTTCAATTATTTGTTTTCAGTTTTTTTTGTTGTGTCACTAAAAGGCCTTGGAGGCTCATTCTTTAACATTAACAACTTACTTGCTTCTTGATCTTATCCAACCTTTTAGCATCAATCATTTGCTAATGTTTTACTGTTTAATCAATAATCAAGGACAGTTTTTTGGGTCAGTGTTTAATTTGGTAAATAATCAGAGTTGATCACTTGGATAATATAAACTTAATTAAAGTAAATATATAAACAAACTGCACCAAACAGCCAATGGTGACAGTTTTGCATACTATAATCAGGGATGAAGTGAAGGCCAAAGAAACTAGTATATGATATGAGTGACCATATGGTTGGTGTTTTGACTGAATTTTTGATTTTTATTGACAAAGTTTGTAAACAACCATTTTTATAACCTCAAACTTCAGTCATAGATGATTGCCAGCATTGATTAGACGTTAAGGAATGAGCTGACAATGGTCAAAACCATGATAAAAATAGACTGACAAGCAAAATATACAATAAGATCACTCTGTGTGACTAATTTCTGGGTTGCTGTCGGAAGAAGGCGGAGGGAAATCATTGTAAATGAAATTAGAGATGAGGAAAAAGAGCAAAAAATAAAAAAAAGGAAAAACCATGACTAAAAATAGTAAAATTAATCAAACTAATTAAAAATTGGATTTTTATGAACTCAAAATATGATGCGCATTAAAATGAAAAAGAGATAAAATAATATTTATAGAAACATTTGTGCCAAAAACTTGATCTAATTTGACATTTTAAAGGTGATTTAAAGATGAACAAAGAGAATTTCAAACACTTAAACTTCAATTTTATGATTTAAAATGCACTTGCTTAAAGGCAAAATGCAATTTACAATCCGATTCAATAAAAAAAGGGAAATCCAATAAAAATTTCACTGCCAATTTTTAGATAAAAGTGCAAATTGCACTCACCTGATATCCTCTTCGTCTTGACAAAAGCGAAACGTTTTTTTAATCCTCCAGATGAACACGACCAATGTTTACATTTGAAAAGAAGGAAGTAAAAATGTGTTTTCAATTCCCTACCTATTCAGCTACTGAATCCACTCACGCAAGCTATTTGGCGAGACGAGCCTGACGTCAAAATACACAAACGAACCGGTCGGAAATTCTCATTCCATCTATTCTGCCTCTATCATCAACCATTAATAGATGAATAAAAATGACGTTTTCACCCGACCCGTGAGTAAATAGATGCAATTAACTTTACTAAACTTTTTTTTAAAATTTTTTATTTATTTATTAATAAATTTTTGGTTGTTTTGTATCTAAAAATTCAACTTTATAATGAAAATTATGGTTTTAACTTACAAATTTTTAATATATTGGCAGCCTTTAATGTTCACACAGGTAATTGATGTAAAAACTAGTTGCTCTTAAAACTGCCCATTAATTATCCGCTTCTTAGAAAGTCATTCCAAGGATTTTTAAAGATGTAATTTTGGAAATATTCTGTATAGGAAATTCACATAGATTTTTTTTTTCCTTTATGAGTTGCAATCAGTTGCTAAAATTAGACGTATAAACACCCAGTTTGTGTTTTTATTTCCTGTTCCTATAAAATTTTGAGTTATAATTACATTTGACATGTCCTTAAACAAACGTTTAGTAGAAAAAAATTAAGGTTTCGCATTAAGGTTAGAGGCAGTTGAGTTTTTGCATGACAGCGCCTCCCGGTGACTGGTTTTGAAAGGTGTGATTCTCACAAGGGTTTCTTCACCTCGGTTAACTAGTTTCGGCACACGGAACTAGTTAATTTATGGTTACGAAATTATTTTAGATAGATTTTTTTTATAAAAAAATTGGTATTTGCCGTGAAGTTCGATTTTTCTTGTATTTTTTTGGCACATATTTGAGTCACGTTTGTCAAGAAAAACATCAAATTTGAACTTTGGAATTAAAAACATTAATTTTTTTAAAAAAATGTTTACTTCTTGATGGAATTGGTGCATGTCGTTAAAGTTATCACAGTTTTCAACAAGAAATTAAAAGAAAATGGAGTCATAAAGTGAATTCCTTGATTATCCGTAGCTAAAGATTTATAGGGTCGAACGTAAAATTCGCATAAAAATTCTTGTCATGAATGAAAGACTATGTTAATATAAACTAACCGTAAAATTCAAGATTTTTCACCACGCAACTCAAAACCAAGGGCGTGGGCCCTGCTCGCGATGTTGCGATGATATGATAGTGGACATAATGACCAAGCCCACATCATCTGTCAAGTTGCGTAGTGTGTTGGCTATACAGAAAGTTGCAGAGTATTTAATGCGCTTATTGTTTATATGCCATTTCTCTAGTGATGATTTGTAAATTTTATGAGTACCATATATTTGACAACAAATAAATTGTTACTCTTCAAGTTATTTATGTTGTCCATATTTCCTGTTCTAAACACAGTATAAAATTAACATTGAAGAAATTCAGTGAGTCAAATGAATCTTTTCTCTGCATTTAGTTTCGTTTTGGATTCTTTTAAATCGAAACCTAAGAAATTGTTGCGTAATTGACTGAAATTTGGAGATGATGATGATGACTCCTCTCCTGAATCACTACATTCCTTTCTTTGGTAGGTGGGTGACACTAATTTGGTAAAAGTGACAAAGTCAATGGTTTGATAAATGAGTGTGAATTGATAGATCCCATATATGGAATATTTGAGCACGCGTATGAATGATGTATAGTCTCGAGTATCCCAAAAAGAAATTTATGCATAATAAGTTATTGTTTATACTTAATCAATACTAGATTGACCTAGTTTCAATTTTCTTACATTTATTAAGTTATTGCCTGCAAACAGGTCAGTTAAGTTGTGCCCACCCAGAAAGATGAATGAGATAAGATGCTGAATGCTGTGCATCACCTCTCCTTTACTACTAGCTGTTGTGTATTGCCATCTGGTGCCAGTTTTAGTCACCAGAAACTTAGTAGTGAATGAAATGAATTGAAAAAACAACAGAAAAAGAGAAAAAAATATTACTTGTTCTGTGAATTTCTTTTAAAGTCATAAAAACATCCACACAATTTATAAAATTTTTTATCACTTCCATAACCCATTAAAAAAAATAAAAAAATAACAATTTCCTTAAAAAATAGAGGAAATTAACATCAAATTCCTTTACAATGATTAACAAGAGAAATTAGCTATTTGTAAATACTAGGAAATGTTATTGTGACTAAACAATTTCTCACAGCATCTCTCCAGCCCACACTACCCTCCATTTATAGCCACCTTGTGACGTCACAATAACACATTCCGTCACGCAGGCACCACTACCATATTTGGAAATTGATGTTAAACAGTAGAAAAAAAATTAAAAAAGTCATTCGTCTGGGTGAGTCCATCATCAACTAGACAACAGGGGGGAAGAGCAAAAAGAAAAATGTGATTTTTCCTTCCCATACAAGGAAATGCAGGTAGAAAAACTAGTTCAGGGTTTGGAAGTGAAATCAGGTAATCAATTTGTAGGTTTGTCATTTACTCTCTTCATAATTCCTATTTAAGAGAGTAAAAATGGGAAATTCTAAAAAGGAAAAAGAAATTCATCCATGAATATTACATTCCATTATCTCCCACTTAATCATCAAATCTTCCAAAATAAGAAAAAGAGAAACAATTTGGAAATCCTTGTACTGTAGAAGTTTCTAGACCTTGATTCATCCTTCATCAATTTCCTGCCCTATAAGTAGCTGGGGAGAAAAAGTCTTAATAAAGACAAGATACAATTTGTATGAGTATTTTAGCCATAAATAGCTCTGAACTTGGCTTGCAAGATGAGGAGAACCTCCAGGGGGGAGAGACTGGAACATGCTAGAATGAAATAACATGCATTCTGTAATTAGATAATAAATGATGTGTTAAATACAAGACAATAGAAATATAGAGTTATAAAAATTACCAGGAAAAATGAGTAAAATGAGACAAAAAAATGATAATTTGTTTGTTTTGCATTAAAATTGATAGAAAATTGATTTTGCTACACCAATATGCAAAAAACCAAACGATTTAAAATTATCTAGAATAAATATGAAAATTATGTGATGAAGAAAAATTCATTGAGAAAAAAATGGCTCGATACTAAAATAAACTATAAACCATAAAAATAAAAGCAATAAAGAAAAACATTGAATGATATTTATTTCAATAAACAAAACTCCCATTTCTTCCTTGTAGTTCTCCATTCCCCGCTCCCCATTGGCCCTCACGGGCCCCGTGACGTCATATGACATAAGTCATTGCATGAACATTCTGGCGAACCGGCAGACGAGGTATAAAACTCGAGCCGGTCAACACAACCCGGAATTTTCTAAGTTTTTTCTCAACCGTAGCAGACGCGAACAAACAAAATGGCTCCTGAAAGGATTGTTCCCCTCTTGAAGACGGATTTCAGCGTTCTCGATCTGGAGTTCAATTCCATCCGTGAACGGTTCGAACAAGAGATGCGAAAGATGGAAGATGAAATGAACAAATTTCGAAACGAATTAATTGCCAGAGAACAGCAAACCGTCTCCAAATCAACCACCAGTCATATGACAACAACAGGTGGAACTCAGAGATCCGAACTACGCACCTGGTTAGATGGTTTGGAATCTCCACTCATTAAGGATGGAAATGATGGAAAGGAATTGAAATTGAGATTCGATGTCAGTCAGTACACGCCCGAAGAGATTGTGGTGAAGACAGTAGACAACAAGTTACAAGTGAGTTTCTATATCAACTGTACAGTCAATTAAGTAAAAACACTTAAAACTGTTTGTCGTGACTTGCATGGCCAAACAGCTTTATCACTGGCCTTGAATTCAAATGAGTATTGATTGCATAGTAAATAGGTAAATTTTTTGGAAATATTAATTATGTAATAGTACACCAACAACTACGTTTTAATTTTCATTGTCTGAAGCTACGGATGGATATACATGGTGTCCCATAAAAAAAACCCACTTGAATTCCATTAAGTAAACGTGCATTTGTTTCATATTTGTTATTAAGTTTTGTATTTAGTTGTAATTTTATTTTGTAAACATTGAGGCAATGTTTGAGGACGTGGCAAATCTAAGGCCCGAGTAAAATGGAAGAATATTCTTGCCAATTTTAGGCACTTAACTTTATTGCTTGGCTTTTCCAGCTGTTTCGGTGCTGTTTCATGTGCATAACTATGCATAAGCGCTGAATTTTTTTCTTCCCTTTTGCTCGGGTAAATTTTTGTGCTCCTAAAGTTCTGTGCCAAAACTTTGGGCACCCAATTTTGGCACCCATTTCTCTTGGGTCTAATTGTGAGATAATCTTCAAGATCATTCACTTTTTAACTTTTATGGCTGTACAAGATCTGTCAAAGAGATAGAATCAACTCGAGAGTTTGCAAGAATTTTTGTCTGTTTCAGCTTTTGGTTAGACTTTTCAGTCTTTTTATACACAGATGTGAGAGCCAACATGTGGCTTTCAATAACACTCGATTGTGGGAGGGAAATGAGTTTTCTGCTCTCTGTACCACGTGCTGGAAGCTTGTAGTTTGTCAGTTCCACTCGACTTGCACTGCTGAGTAAACCCCAATGTGTTGATTGTAGTTTCATTTCCTGTGAGAATAGTCAGTAATTGAAACTCCAATACCTAATTCTATAGAAATAGCATCTGGATGAATGGACAGGATTTGCCAAGGTTTATTTATTATTTTCCATCCATATAGGCAGTGTTAAAGATAACTATATTGACAATGACGATTGTCTGTGGCACCTTCCTGATGCAAATTTTTGTTCCAATAAGGCATTGTGAAAGAAATTCTTTTCCTATAAAGGAACTGAAGTAAAGTGTTAACATCATAATCCACGTGTGGGAAGAACCTCTGGGGTTGGGCGTTGCGCATATTTTCTATGATCAATGTTTGTGATTACCTTCTTAGTTTTAACTTTTAAACGAAGCGTGTCCGACTTTTGCACGTTATTGCCAACCTTGGAATATTATTAACTTAATGGGCGGGAAAAAGGTATTTGTCCTGAGATTTTGGAAATTGTATCCCATAGACCAAGGAATAGTAGTAGTACAATACAGTTTAAGGTCACCAGCAGCTTCTAAGGCCATATTGGACCAGACAAAGAACAAATATCAAAACAATTAAAGAAAAACCAAATCTAGTTTATAGCAAATATAATAGAACTGGGACACCTCGAAAGGGTCCCTCAATGTCTGAACCAAGACCTTCTTTTCTCTTTTGACACTTGACAGGAACTTAAATAGAAATAAAAAATTTGAACTTAGTTTTTATGATTAAAAAAAAATATGTCAAAAATAGATGGGTTTTGTCCTTTGACAAGGGTTTTGACCCTTTGGCATTCAAAAGGGCCCTGATTGGCTGCTTTTCATCGATTGTTGTCTGCTGTGTAGCCAAGACTGAGTACTCTGACTAGTTTCTTTTGTATTTCAGTCAAGCATAAACAGCTGCAGGGTGTTTAGCAAAAATGTTCCCATATATTCATCCCTATAATAATAAAATTAGAGGTTTGGTCCCACATTATATAATTTACCACATGTGCAATGTGTTTCAATCTCTGAACTACACCTTCTCCGCTCATTACTTCAGATTTTAAATTAAACAAGGGCACCAAAACTGTGAAACAAGCCATGATTCACGCCATTTTAAGTCTGTTTTTAAAAGGTAAACCACAAATGATGTCACTGCTGAAAGATTTATTGCAGTAAATGTCAAAATATATATTTTAACACAAACATTCAAACATGCCCTATTTTTTTAGGGACACACAACACTAACCATTACTCAGTGCTCATTTAATACACCATTTAATTTTTTAAAATAATATTTTGGCACAAGAGTTGGCTCTTGACTTGACTCTCAAAAGTGGGATGTAAATAGAAATAAACAAATGGTTGAGTGAGTTGAACTAGAGCCATGAAATTCCATTTGATTGGCTCACCATCAACCTGGAAGGAAAGATTTGAGATATTTCTATACCAGACAACTCTCACCCTGAACTCAATTGCATAATAGAATAAATTTAATGATGCTATCCATTAAAATTGCAGGATGTTTGAATGTTACTATACCAGTTTTATGAAGGAAATCAAAAGTGGTAATTTTTTAAATCAGTTTGCTGGAAAAAATATTTTTAAAAAAAATAAAATTTTTGTTTATTTTTGAATTTAAAAAAAAAAAAAGATTATAAAATTGAAATAAAGTGTTGCCCCATCAACTGCCAAAGTGTTGCATAATCATTGAAGCCATTTTTGAGTTGGTATCACTGAGAATGGAAGAGGGGAATTTATGAAAGCAAGGCCAACACTATTTAAGGTGTGGAGTGAAAATAAAGTTGAGGCCACATATATTACTGCGTTACCTAACACGTCAATCAATCATAAGAGGGTGGGGAATATAATTTTTATTCTTACAGACAAGTGTTTAAGTTAATGATGTTTTTGCTGTGTATTTTTTGTTTGATTATACATAGTGAAGAAATTCAATTGATTGTGTAATTTTTTAAAAAACTCATTCATGTCTCTGATTTTTGAAGAAAATTTTAATTTTAAAAAATCATTACTAAGGAAATAAATTATGAATGAATGACATTTAGAACTTCCTTGAAATTTATGATCCATCCATCAATTTTTATTACAATTTCCTGAAAGAAAGTAACTTAATAGATTTGTTTCTATTCAAAAAATAAAAGGATTTCATCCCATAATTCCTTAAAAGTAAAAAATTTGTTCATATAAGTCTATGGTTTATAAATAATGATAAATTTATTACTCATTACATAACTTCAAACATAAGAATAGATTCTCCTGACTCATTTTCTGGGAATTAAAACCGAAACTTGATGAATGAAAAAAGTTATTTTTATTATTTATTTTATATAATACGGTATTTTATTTAATTTTATATTTTATTTGAAATGTTTCAGGTGCAAGCCAAGCACGAAGAGAAGAGCGAGAACCGTTCCGTATACCGTGAATACAACCGTGAATTTTTGCTTCCAAAAGGCACAAATCCAGAATTGATCAAATCATCTTTGTCTAAAGATGGAGTTCTGACAGTCGAAGCGCCGCTCCCAGCCATCACAGCAGGTGGAGAGAGAATGATTCCAATTGACAAATTCTAATCCGATTTCTTTTTTCCCCTTTCCTTAATATTTAGAATGAAATGAAAAAATAAAAATAAAAAAATAAACATTTGTAATTCCAACTTTAACTTAAAAAAATTTTTTTTTTTTGGTTTTTTTTTTTCTCGTGAAATACTGGACCATGTGATTTATTTGATATTATATTTAGAATTTTTTGGAATACACTAAATTGTGTAACTTTTCATAATGATAATAATAATGAATATAATGGTTAAATGGCTATTTAGTAGGACGAATGCATAGTTTAATTTAATTTTTATAATAATTATTAATAATGGTTACTCTATAGAATAAAAATACATAAACTGTGTAAATATTCGTTACGAAACATTTTGTTCTAATAAAGAAATTTGGTCCATAGTTTTTGGCAATTTTTTTTCATTTTTCTTATTTTTTCTTATAATAATGGAAGATGTTGACAGATATGGAATTTAAAGGATCATAAAAATGAAATTACAACCAAAAGCTTTTGATTTCATCTGATAGATTGAGTTTTTATGGATTTTTTATCTATAAATATAATCATCCTGACATCTCTATCATCCAGAATGTGTGAAAAACTGTTGCCATGGCACCAGGGCGTTATAGGAAATCCGATCATGTGACCCAGTTCTCAAAACAGATGAGATGAGGGGAGAAGATGAGTCATGTTATCACATCTGGAATTACCCTTACAAAAAACCATAATATTTACCCCTAACTGCCAAAATATAACCCTGCATGGATTTATCAAGCAATTTAATGATTTTTACGATTAAAATTCAATTTAAATAAGAACTTTACACACAGCCCATGCGCAGTTCGTTGCTCTTCCGATTGTATGACGTCATAATTTAATGGCGGCGCGAGATTTGTCATTCCGATGAACTATAATTTTAAACTAACGTCAAAAACATGAGCAAAACCAACTCAAATATTTATAACAAGCTTCGAAAAGGGTTGAAAGAAGTCGTTTTTAAAGGTGAGTAGAAAAAATTTACGACCTATCTTCATTTTTATGTTAATTTTGGGTCATCAGTTCATGAAATAACTTCAAAAACAACCGAGAAACTTTACGCCGCTCATTTATTATCAATTTTTATGGTTGTGAACTCACATTCCTCACTTTTTTTAATTAACGCAGACACTCGAAACTCCCAAGTAAACATCAAC
>JAQFZO010001670.1:0-14796 GCA_034695885.1 Geophilus flavus
TTATGAAAAAAGAAGAGCAAAAAACATTTCCTGGATCCCCTTGAACCATTAAAATTCTGGAGTATTTATTTTCATGGCCAAAAAGCATCAGCGCCATCTATGGACAAAGTTGTAAATGTGGAGCACGGTGGAGGTTTAAAAGATTCAGTAGTGTCAGAAATGTTCACTAGATGGCGTAAGTAATTCATTGCTTAGTCTTCTGCCAATTACTAAAGGAAAAACACTAAATACCTTCGCTCATAATTGTACATCAGTAAACATTTCTTACACACTTACACAAAATTTCAAAATTACACCGAAAAATTTGACTATAAAAGTTTCACCGACCCTGCTTCGGTTGTTTTTGATTTTTTTCGCAACAAATTTGCTGTGATTAACAACAATTATCACAAGAGTGTATAAATAAACCATCAACGGTACCACTCGAGCGGTACAGTTTAGTGAAACGCATAAGGAAATGAACTGTTAAACGATTGATGATTCTTCTTTTCACTTCTTGGGGTCATTGACGAAAGCGGAAGTCGTAAGAAAGCAATAAAAAAAATCTTTGGGTGTACTTGACGATTCGGAAGTGTAACAAACACAGGTGTCAAGAGCAACTACTGTGTAACGCTTCCAAACGAAGATGGTGCAACCGTAACAACAAAACAACCAAGTAAGACCTCGTAAAAAATTTCCACGCATCTTTTTCCTCAAAAACCCAATTTCAGGCCGAAAAAATGCGTAAAATGGGTGCAATTTTATTTCTCTGCCTCCTTCCATTGACGACGATGGCACAATCCTATCTAAATCCATATCCGTACCGGTATTCGAATTTAATACACGACGGTCGCCAACAAGCGCCGACGACCGCACGTCCGACACCGAGACCCACTACAAGGAGACCTGCCGATATCATGGTCAATGTGAGCAATTTCATCCTGTTGGGAGTTCTTCATGTTGTTGTACAAGTTTTGGGCTATTTCGGGTTTTATCTTCACGTTGGAACCGTTGCGGGGAAAAGGAGTGTGGGTAATAAACAGTGTCCAGAAGTGATTTTGGACGCTATGTGGACGAGTGCGGTGTTTTTTGGTGGTAAATCTGAGGTGAAATGTTTGCAAAAACTCGTTTGTGAGGACCCGGTGCGAGGAAAAGAGAAAATACGCGCAGCGCAAAGGATTTTGGGAGTTTTGAAAAGTTTTCCCAGGTAATTTATATTTTTAAAAATTTAAAAATCAGATTTCGAGTTTTTAATTTCCATTTTTTTTTTAATTTAAGTATTTTCTCGACGGAAAAACATGAGAATACCCTGAAGAAAATGGAATTAAGTCTTGTTAACGGCTTATCTGGGAAAAAATGTCTTATTGCATCATGTGCGAACGAGTTGAAAGCGCTTTAATGGCCTTTTAATGACATTGGAACGTGGCGCCATCGTTCGAGAGTTTGACGAACTGTTGCGCAACTCGACTCGACGAACTCGACCGACTCGACTCAATTCACCAAAAAATTAAATTATTTAATTTATTTACGTACCGGTATCTTTACCTTGGCTGTCTTTTAAACTGTAATAAAAAAACACTGGAACGATGAAAATAAAATTGATTTATTTACATACAGTACTTAAAATAGTTACTCTGTAATAGGTTACCAAACCGTAGACATCGCAAAGGGCAAAAAAATACGAAATAAATAGGAAAAAATGAGGTGATTGCTTCGATTCAAGGCCATGGTCGGCCATTGAAATGTTTGGAGTCACAGTCATTCATGAGAATTCGCACGGACAAATCACAAAACCGCAAAACGTCGTCGTCATCAAAAAAAAATAATAAATAAATAAATTAAACTAATTTAAATAAATAAATAAATAAATACAAAGAAATGTAGCGAGTAAAAGAAGTTGAAGAGAGACCATAAACATTTTTCAAAGTGAACTCGCTTTGACGCCATAAACAACAATTTTATTCGAGGACAATAGCAATTGCATTTAGTGCGCAATAAACAAAATTTTCTTTCTGCTTTTTTTATTGCGTCTTTAATGGGTTTCATCCGTATTTTTTTTAAGTATCAACAGTGTGCAATAAAGTTAAATTTTCTTCACAGTTTACAGCTGTTTTTTAATGGTCTCACTCGAAATCCAGTGTAAAAACCCACTTAAAACGGTGAAAATTGATTCCATCCGCCATTTTTTGTTCATTTTTGTTTATTTTCTCGAGATAAAAATTATTTCAAACATTAAAAAAAATCTTATTATTTTTAATCACATTATATTTACAATTATTATCTCATTTTCAAACATTTCATGCACATAAATTCGCCAAGAAAAAATTTTATTATTCATTATTCCAGCTTGAAAAGCACACATTTCCTGCTATTAATGAACGTAACCTGTTTCAAACTATTAAACATTTATTTTTCCCTTAAAAAATAATTATTTCTCATTAAATTACAACAAAAAGAATTTTAAAAAAAAAAACCAAACAAGAGAAATAAAAACTTCACAGGTCATTGCAACATCTTTTACTCGGAATTTGAATACAAGAACAAGAAAAAAAAATCAAAGTCATCTTTGCTCATCTCGTCGGTATCATCATCCGATTCATCCCGCCCCCACAATTCGATAAAAAGTCGTTCACCCCAGCGCCGTGAATAAATGAATTTTGCACAGAAATTTGGCAAAAGGCGCTGCCCTGACCAATGGTTAATTACTAGCTATTTATATGTAAATTACTAACGGCCTCCATCACAGCAACATAAACAATTTTACTAAGTAGACACGCAAGACATGTTTTTGCTCGCTGCTAACCACCCTTGAAAACTCGCAAAACTCATTTGTTTACCCCGCCATATTGAAAAACACTAAACTAGCCACAGGAACACACCTAGTTTCGTATTTCGCACACAAAACACCTGCAAAAATCCAGTTCATTAACCCAAAATGATTTGGGATCATCCAAGAAAACATCAAAATTAATTTAACACGATTTTTAAATTTAAAAAAAATAAATTTAATTTCACGTATCAACTGTCATGTTTAATGACATCTAGAAGTAGACTCGAACCTTATGGGCAATGATTTATCAAGTTTCACCCTTTCAACGTTTCAAAGCCAATTCTTTTGTGTTAGATGTGGATTTACCTCATGACCCTGACATGTTGAACACTATCATTGCTCAAAACGTGTAAAAGATGATGTCTTGTCTATGTGATTTACGAGATGATGTTACATGGGAGGCGTTGCCCTGTGTTTAGACATACCCAGGTGTTTAGGGGTCACTGGATTGTGTCGACCTAGACACATATTTTTGCCTCGCTTTCCCATATCAATTCATTCATAAAATTATCCTCATTTTTTTTTATATCCTCGTCTCGTTCAGTATTTAGGTTTTAGGTTAGTCAATGGCGAGCAATTTAAATTAAGTCTCTTAAATAAGAACTAGATTGATTTTTTTTATTAACTTGTTTTTGTATAAATTTAAAAAATATATTTTTATTAAAACAAAATGAAAAATACAATTGGAAGTATAATTTTTTAAGAAATAAAAAAGAATTTCCATTTTTGTAACTAAATTTTTCTATAAAAATAGAAATAAAATGACAAATTTTTTTTTTAGTTTGGTTTGTTTGATTTCACCTCAACCCTGTTTGTAACATTGTATCAGTTAAAATAACATTTTTTTTTCAATTCAAACAGTTTTTTGACGCCATTTTTTGTTAGTTATACAGAAAATGCATTGATAGATAATTGTGGGTGGGTGAAGGAAGGAATAAAGAAAGAGAAAATTAATAAAAAATACATTATTATCAAGAAAAAAATGTTTTAATTGTGTTTTTGTTATAATTATGAAAATTATTAACTACTTTTTACCAATTTATAACTAAGGAGGGCCTGCCAACAGTACAACTGGCCCGGCATTGAGCATTTAAAACCGGGATAAAAGGATTCATCCAATTATTTCTTTAAAGTAACAAAAAAGTTAAAATATTTACTCAGGAGTAAGCAACACTGTTGCTTAGTAAGTAAAAAATTGCATTTATACAGTTTATGACATGACACACCTTCATTCACACAAAGGAGGAATGATTAAGATAGATTTTACAGAATTAAAAAATAGAAAAATTAAAAAATTGAAATAAAAAATTAAGAAAAATTAAAATTTGAAGTTTATAATTATTTATGGTTGGAAGAGAAAAAATTAGAATACAAACAGCACCTAGAGTCAAGTAAACCCTCATTGCAATGTCTTGCACGCAAAAATAAAAATGGAGGATCAACAGAAAAAAATAAAATTTAAAAAAAAGTGTGAAAATGGAAGAGGAAAAAATAGAAAAGAACTATTTACATGGAAAAAATATTTCTAGAATTAAAAACTGTCAAGTTTAAGCTTTGTTTGTTTTTTTTATGTTTTTTATATTTTTTTAAAAAAAATTTAAGGTTGCGTTTGTTGTTGTTTTTGTTGGTAGGTGGCGCTCGACGCAGTTCTCAACGCACTCATCATCTGCTCGGTGGCGTATGGACACTTGCTGTAAATAGTGGAACAAGCTTGACGACTCTGAGTCGTGGATCCGAGATAAGCAGCGTATTCATAAGCTCCTTTGGGCGTCTTCAGTTCTTGATAAGAAATGCTTTTAGGCTTAGCGCTGTTGAAAAATTAGAAATAAAAAAAAAATTACTAATAAAGAACAACACGTACGTATTAAAAAAAATATAAGAAATAAAAATAAAATAAATGACCGTGAAATAAATTTCAAAAAAAAAAAAGTATTGGCCAAGGGGCTTAAAGGCGCGCGGCAGCCCTTGACTTTGAACCACGTGAACTGGTCGAAAGTAGGGCAAGGTCGCGCCTATCGTCCCTTCCCCTTCCAACCAATTCCGGATCGAAGGAGGTTGACCCACATTCCCGACATGAAATACATGAAAAAATTACACCTCGTTGACATTTCGAACATTAACCGACCGATTAATTTGCATTTTTTTCGATTTTTACCCTAAAAATCCAGTAAAAACTACAAAAACATGAAAATATGCAAAAATCTTACCCGAAAAGTGCCTTGATGAGTCTCTCGTCGTAGTCGAGTTTATCTTCTTCCATCGTTTCCAGCTCGCAGATGAGTCTCAAAGCGCATCGTTGGTGATCGACTTCGTTGATCATGTGGAAATAGAGATCCATATTGCCCAATTTCTCCGACAGAGGGTTGCTCAAATCCCTTTTCCCGGAAGCCAAAGCCACAGCGACGGCAGCTAAGAGTTTAAGCCCCCCGAGTGCGGCCAAAGTACCCGAAGAGATTCCCGTGACCGTGAACGGCAAGGTGAAGAGCAAGGCTTCGGGAAATACCGAGAAATTGGGAATGTAGACGGGTTGTACTTGATGGATGATGGCGAGGGCCAAGAGTGAGGCGAAGATCAATTTAACGTTCATCTTGATATCTAAGATTTTTAAATTTTTTTAAATTTTCTAAGTTAAAAAATTTTTTGTTTGGAAAAAATAAAAAAGTTTTTTGTGGGGATGATTTTTGGGATGTTTACCTGTTGGTGAGTGTTTGTTGATGGTGTTAAATGTTGGTGTGGTTTGGTTTTGTATTCCTGTATTCCTAGTTGGAGGTACGGGTCAATCTGACAATCTCAAGTGCAGAAGTAAAAACGTGTTGGGCTCGCTCCATTTTATATAGGCCCGTGTGACGTCACACACCGGTAGCAAGAAAACAGGCAAGTGCAAGAGCAGGAAAGTAGAAAGAAGCCTCCCTACGGGGCCTTGGCCACGGATGACCCACTTGGAGAATTAGGGACATTCAAAGCCAATGAGAAGACGCACACCTTTCCCTTCACACATTGTCACACACAAAAATCATCTGGATTTACGTTAATATTATTATTTTTTAATTATTATTATATAAAATAAAAAAAATTTTTTTTTCCAATTTCTTAAAAAAAAAAAATTTGGGGGTTGAATTTCTACTTCCGGTGATGATTGAAAGCATTTTCTGTATTTTTTTACAAATTTTTGTAATTTTTCTTTTAATTATCGAGTGTTTTTGATAATTTCCATGCAATATGGAACTGTTTTTAATAGTTATTTAGCGTTTCCACAAGCGTTCCGATTGCTTGACCTTGATTTCGCATCGCACCGAGTTTAACAACTCATTCATTGCATCCGTTCATTCACTTGTGAGATCAATAAGAAAACACAAGACGAAATTCTTTTCCTTTACAATTTAAAGTCATTGTCCCATTAAAAAAATAAATAAAACTTTAAAAAAAAAAAAAATTAAAATCACGAAATAAGGAAATGCAGCCATTTTATTTAGTTAATTTATTTTTTTTTTCTTGGTTGCATCGCATCGGATGCAATGTTTAATTCGCGTGACAGAATTGAGATTAATTGGTCCAGTTGAGCAAATTGAGTTAAATGGAATAATTGCAAGAATGATATTCATATGTGAGTATTTTCTGCTCAGGGTGGCATAAAGGTGGTTTTTCTGCATGGCAAGAGATGCGCACTGCCAAATGTTTGCAGAAATTGGGCGTGGGCGTCGATCGGAGGGGACGCGGCCCCCTTTTCGCGTCACTGACCGCATTTTGCTACGTGAAGATGGCGCGAGAAATTCCCTGCGGCTTACGCAAATATATAAACTTTGCCCAACAAGTTCAGGGACAAAATTTTCTGACAACATCACACAAGACAAATAATGCACATCGTATTAATATATATGTATTATTTACCTACAACTTGTTTAAACCCTTGAAAAATTGTGTTAAGTTTTTAAATTCTTCAAAAAAAAAATTTTTTTGGGTTAAAAAAATTTTTTTTGAAAAAATTTAAAAAATCGTAAATTTTTTTTTTTTTTGGTTATTATTTATTTGAAAAATTTTATTTCCTCGAAAATACATTTGGAATGTCGCACGAGCTGAAAAACTAATTTATTCTCACGCTGCCGAGGGTGTGGCAATGGAATTTCATCACCCATGACAAAAATTGCACATTGACTTGTATTACTATTTTTTTTCTGTTTTTGAATTTAATTTTTATAAAAAAAAAAAATAAATAAATAAATAAATAAATTGAAAAAATAAAATAAAAATCAGAAGAAATGTTTTTAATAAATTTATTTTTAATAATAACTAATTTTTATCACGACATAACTACAAAAAAAAATTTTTTTTGTTTACATTTACAATAAAATACAATCAAAACCGAAACTCGACGAATCAGAACCGAATAAAACGGTTAATAAAAAAATGGAGTAGGTTCAGATTAGATAAAGGAACTAGACCTGATCGGAACAATCTGAAAAATCTTGTTGATAAACAGAGTGTATACAAGTCGAAAAACAATATAAGAAAAATAAAGCTTTTCGGGTGTAATTTCAATTCCCAACACCTGTTTTACACGCTTATTGCTATTCAAATTATGAATTTCATTAAATTTTTTTGCGATGCAAATAAATTCCATCGAGTAAAATGCTGCGAGGAAAAAAGACGCCCCTTGTGATTAAGCTTAGTCGACATTATTAATTACGTTTTCATGCAAGTAATAAATATCTGAACCATTTGCATGACAACAGCAATTAAAGCAAAAACACTGTTCTCCTTCACCTGGCGGCGAGAAATATATTTGAGTGACATTGAAATTCGTGTGTTACGACTTACAAGTGTTTGTTTGCGACAAATATTATGAGGGAAAATAAGGAAATTCATATTTTGTGGGTTTGAAGGTTTGGAGTTCAGTGATTTATAAAGCGGAGCAGTGTGGCAAATTATGGAATTGTTACATTACGTATGGGCGCCGCCATTTTGGATTAAATCAGTTTTGATGGTTTTTATTGATTTTTTGACTTTTATGGTTTATATTTTTGAAGGATTTTGTGAGTAATGGACTGATTTTAAGATACAGAAGCTAAAATCTTAATAGGATGATGTTTTTGTCTAATAAATAATAAATTGAAATTGATGTCAAAATTTATTTGTGCAAATAGGAAGGATAAAATACAATCTCATATTCAAAATTATTTATTTAAATATTTAATCACAAAAAATTGTATATATTAATAAAATTCATTTATTAAGATGTAAATATATTGACATCCAGTAAAAGCGGGTAAATGTAGCCTCTACAATTTTTTCAAAAATATATTAAAAAGTTTAAAATCTTTATCTACAAGCTTTGGTTAAGCATTCTTTTAAAAAAAATTATAAATTTACATGCAAATTAACCATTTTATTCAAAATATAACTTCACCCGCTTTTACGGTACCGTATTAATCAACAAAATCAAAAATACGTTTTTTCAAATTCAATATTAATACAAATTTCAAAATAATTTAAAATTTCAGGCCTAAAATGATGTTGCCAATGCAATGTTGAAGACTTCTGTAAAAAACTAGAAAAAAAAACAATTCAAATTAGCATTCGAAACAAATTTATCAAAAATTGGACATTGCCAACAAAAACTGGAAACCTCAAAAACCACATAAACGGAAACACAAGAAGGAAGAGAAAGAACGCGAGGAATTTGTTTGGTATTTTTTTTTCTTTTATATTGAGGCCGCAGTCTCATCATCAGCAAAGTTGAACGACTTCACAGGTGATTAAACACCGCGATAACCCCGACCGAACAAGTTGCTACGAGTCTCATCTCATCGTTTTCCAAAATGTTATTATTTCATCCATCATTCCACAATTGCCAATCACGTCTTTTTTCCCCCTTCAATTCTTCTTCTACTCATTTTATTACGATCAGTCGTGTTTTTATTTTTTTTCCTCTTCTCATTCCCTTCCTTCCTTTCCTCCTTATCGCTCAAAAGTCGACCGTGAGCCGTGATTGGTGCACAGGGTCCGTGACTACACCAGGCAATTGGATGCAAATGCGTGACTGCGCATATGCAAAAATCGAATCCACCACAATCAAAGGGTTAAAAACGCACGTGTCACGTGACTCGGTGCTATCGGTCCCGCCAGGCTCGAGCTGACCCAAACCTGGTAACCCACAGCCGCGCGCCTCGCCCCTGGCTACACGCCAAAAACGAACATCTTGCAAAACAGATGCACTACTACGTACGACTAGCGACACTTACACATACGTTTTATTGCTGCATTAAACAAGCCAAACCACCTCATCATAACTAACCTACTGTTTACCCCAAAAAAAAATTTTCTTGGAAATTTTTTTTTTTTTTTTGGGAGGGGGAAATGAATAAATAAATCGTATTGGGCGAAATTTTGGATGTTGTGTTTGTGTGGTATGGTGTGCTTATGTTGGGAATTTTTGTGGGTTTAGTGGGAATGGTGTTTTTTAGGGTTAAAGGGTGTGGAGTGTTGGGTTTTGTAGAAATTGGGTGGAATTGTAATTTTTTTTAGAGTGAGGAATTGTAGGTAAAAATATGTGAATTTTTAAGTTATGAATGAAAAATTTTTGATTTTTGTGGAATTATGGGTGATAAATGGTTGCAATTTTGGAATTAAGATGAAAATATGTGATTTTTTGAGATTATGGGTGAAAATTTGTTGATTTTTTGATATTATGGGTGAAAATTTGTTGATTTTTTAAAAATATGAATAAAAAATGTTGAATTTATTGAAATTATGAATAAATTTTAATAAATTCTGTTAATTTTAGACATTATTTTAGTCCTAAAATTACTCTCATTCTATTCAAACAACACATTACACCCCAAAACTTGTACAAAAACATCATATCAACTCCAAAAAATACCTCAAGGACGCCATTTTAAACCTTAAAGCGCTCTATATAGTCCCTCACATCACATCTTCTCCAAACACACCTTCAATCCAATTTCCCAATCATAACATCACCCATCACCCAACCCAACCCCACCCAACTTCTCATCCCAACATCAAAAAAAAAAAATTCTCACAGATGACTGGACACTGTCCACTTGTTATTCTCAGCATTCCATGATTTACACCGCTCACCCGGTTCTGGTCAACTTGTTTTTATTTATTTATTTATTTATTTATTTATTTATATACACACATATATATTTACCTTTTTTCTGACATTTTAAAAAAAAAAACTTGCCAAAAAAAATTTTCAAAAAAATAAAAAAATCAAAGTTCCCGCCCTTATACGGGTTCAAAGAGCAGCGTCCGCCTGGAGATTCGTCTAAAAACCCACCCACATATTCCTGATGGCCTGGGCCGATAAATTTTTCAACCTCCCACGCTTTTCGTGGCCCTTTGGGTAAAAAAAAAAAAAAAAAAAATTTTAAAGGGGCCAAATTTTATTTATTAGTTCAAATCGACTTTGATTAAAAGTTGAAAACTCCATCTCGTTCCAAACATAATAAATCTCATCTATTTATTCACACATTACTTTATAGACGACCCATCAATCACCCAACACTTAACCCTTTTATAATCACCCTAGAAAAAATTAAAAACACAAGTTTTAGTTATAGTTAATTAAAAATTTTTAATGAAAACTTCACCAAGTATATCAAATTACACTTTTTTTTCCATAAAAATACTTGTATCTTGCAATTAGGCCTACTTTGAAAACTTGATCTCTCCACATTAAAAATGAAAAAAAAAATTATCATGACTGAAATTTTTTTTTCAAAAATATTTTTTTTATTATTAGGGGTTAATGTGAAATTATAATAAATATAAACCTAAATTTTTGATGAATAGTTTAATATCTAGTTAGGTAAAAATTAAAATAGGTGAGTTATTTTCTCTAAATTTTGTAAATAAATAAATAATTTTTGGTGTTGAAAGGTTTGTGTTTGTGTTTTTTAACATGGCTTGATTTGACGTAAATGAGATGCGCCCTCTTGTGATGTAAAATGGAAAAAAATTCCCACTTAGAATTTAAGGAATGTTCGTGTGTAATTATAGGACGTGTTTTCCATTGCATTTTGAGGTGGAAGAAAAACTTTGAATAATTTGACCGCCCATAACTCCACCAAACTAAGTCATTTATTTTGATACCGAAAAGAAGGAATGATGGGAGAAGGGAAAAAAATGGTGGGAAAGAAAGAAGTTAGTGGCGAATGCACAAAGAAACTTTCATGTAAATTTAATGAGTTGCTTTTGAAGGATTAAAAGGGAGGTAGAATTTATTTTATAAGATTTGTTGTGTTGTCTGATTTTGCCGCTAGGGTTTTGTTTGAAGTTTCTTTTTACCTAATTAAATGTAAATTTTAGGGCAGTGTAAAAGAATGAGGAAAACTTTATGGAAAAAAAAATTTAAAAATGAATAAAAATCTTATCGCCATACTGTCTGGGACATTCGTGGGAAATTTTCTTGTTTTATATGGCAAGTTGTTTGAAATTGAATTGCATGCATGCGGGTTTTTTAGTTTTTTTTTTTTAGGTTGGTTTTTTTAATGTTGGAATTTTTTAATTTTTATTATTTACTTTTATTACCTTAGTTCTTTATAATTTTTACTGGTTGATTTAAAAATGAAAGTTTGATTTTAATCAGTGCGGGATTGATCTGATGTTGATTACGGAGAATCGATACGCCGCCATTTTGGATAACAATGGAAAGATGGTTTCGAAAGAGCAGCGAATCAAAACTCTGAAAATTAGGGCTGGGACTTTAATCGCCGATTAATCTATTAAAATATCGTGATTAATCGACTGAAAATTCAGTATAAAAACTTGTAAAATACAAAAATAACAAAATCTTGTAAAATTAATTTTTTAAAAAAATCTATATTTAAAATAAAATGAATTCTATAACATTTTAAACATAAATTTTATGATTTTCCTTCAAAACAAACAAAAATTTATCCTCAAACCTTGAAAAAAAGCCAAAATATTATGTTTGTGGTTATTTCTACACTCATTTATCATGGGATTAACCTTTAGAAGCACCATTCTGTGTGACATTTGTCACCATTACTGCTGTGCCATAATTTTAAACTCTTAACACAAAAAAATAAAAATAAACCTTCAACCAAAAATTATACACCAAAAATTTTTTTAAAAAACTTTTTCATTTCATTCCCTTACCTATACCAACCCTACCAACCTTATTAAACCCAATGCACGTAAGTGCATTTAGAAGCAGGAAGAAAGAACCCACAAACCAAAAAAAAAAAAAAAATTAAAAATTAAGGGTTCATTGAGTTGTACATCTATGTCTAGGGGGTTAGAGACAGGAAGAACCCGCAGGAAAAACAATTACAAGGGTTCATTGAGTTACAAACATAAAAACCAATAAAAAAACGCACACCCTATGGTTAAACATATAATAAATATCAACTTTCGACTCCTAATTTTAAGGCCATTATTTGACCCAAATAAACGAGAGGGGTTGTTGAGATTTTTTTTAAGGGTTAAAGAGAACGAGGGGTTGAGATTTGAGAAATAAATGAAGGAAACTCGAAATTGACCTCAAACGCCCTCGTGTTACTTGGGATTTAAGACTTTTTGAAGAAATTGCTGCCAACAACTTAGGATTACATTTTTTTATATATTTTTTTTAAAAAAATGATCATTAGAAGGTTTGCGCGTGGAGGTTTTGCGTTATAGTTATTTATACGGTTATAACTCTGGTTTTCTGGCTTTTTAGATTATAACTAACTTTCTTACACCATTTATGGAAGACGGTTTTTGTCCATAGTTTTAGGGGATTTTATGATGTTTTTGAATGTGAATTTTTTATGTAAATTTTTTAATGTAAATTTCACAAAAATAGACTGCTTGCCATAGAATGTGAATTTTTTTATACAAATTTTACAAAATAACTTTTTCAATATGAATTTTACAAAATGTAATTTTTTTAAATATAAATTTTTACAAAATATGAATTTTCATTTATCAATCAATTTCATTTCGACACGTAGGGTAATTTGTGGGAAGATGCCCACCTAAGCACTTTGCAATCTGCCAAAAATTTAATTTTAAACTTAGAGATGAATTTCTTGTTTTAAAAGTTAGTTCACTTACTTGGGGATTAGGAAAAAAATATCAGCCTGCTTAAATTTAACTGTTTTTTATTAATATCATTTTTTGAAAAAACCTTTACAAATGGGGCATCTACCCACAAATTACCCTATTCGATTGCGAACTTTACTTTAATATAAAAGTCATTAAAGTTTTGACAAGTTCAGTCTTCCATAATTTCTAGTGTAATTTTATAACAGAAAACCTTCTACGTAAACATCCATACACACTATTCATAACTATAAAAATTGCTATAACATAACACAAAACCTCCATGCACAAACTTCCCAGTATATTTCACACAAAAAATTTTATTCGATAAAAATTCATGAGTAAAAATTACAAAAAAATGAAAAAAATCCGTACATTTCAAAATCATTTAGGGCAAAAAGACGAATGAATCCTTGACATCGTCTCGTTGTCAGGTTGAGCACGTAATTAGCGTGAAAAAGCAAATCAAATCAAAGTTATATCCTTTTTTTTCTAAGGATTTTTATGTGTTTATGATTTTTTTTTGAAATTTTTTATTAATGCTGAACAAAAAATTTGTGGGTGATGAGATGACTTGAGGTTTTAGGGGTATTAACTCGAAATGGGGGTACTGGGGATTAAGGTGGGGTTTTTTTGTGCTTTTTAGGGGATTGGTTTGTGTGAAAAAGAAGAGATTATTGGTTAATTAATTACGTTTTAGATGGATGTGAGATATAAAAATGACGCGCAATTTCGGCAGCAATCGTCGAAGTCAGTGACCTGTAAAAAAATTGCCACCAGGTTACCTCAATTCTCCAAGGGCTTGGCATTGAAGTTCTATTAAAAGTTCTAGTTTTTGGTTTGGTTTCTAATGTGGTTTGAGATTTTCACTGAAATAAATAAATTATGTGATTAAATAGTGAGTGGTTTATGGGGTTTTGTGGTTGTTTGTTGGAAATGATGAAATTGGTTTTGTGGGTTTAATTAAATGGGAAATAAATTGGGTTTTTTCTTTGTAAATATTCAAAAGATTTTTTTTTTTGGGTAAAGAAACCTCTCTGCAATGAAGTCTGGAATTTGAAAATTGGTTCTGTGTAAGTGCAGACGGGATTTATAAATTTGCAAATACGAAAGGATGATTTCCAACGCGTGTAATATTAGTGAAAATATCGATAAATGCGGTTTAAATCTTTAAAATATCGATAAATTGCTAGTAAAATAGAAAAATATCTATACATTTCCCTCGAAATCAATAAAATATCAATAAATTCCTCTGGAAATGAGAAAAAAATCGATAAATATCCCCTAAAATAAAACAAAAATATTGATAAATTTCCCTTAAAATAAAAAAATCGATAAATTTCCCTTGAAATAAGTAAAATACCGATAAATTCCTTTTGAAATCAATAAAATATCGACAATTCCTCTTGAAATGATAAAAACATCGATAAATTCCACATGAAATAAGTAAAATATCGATAAATTCCACATGAAATAAGTAAAATATCGATAAATTCCACATAAAATAAGTAAAATATCGATAAAATTCCTCTTAAAACGTGTAAAATATCGATAAAATTCCTCTTAAAACGTGTAAAATATCGATAAATTCCAGTGACCTGAAATGAGTATAACATCGACAAATTCCTTTAAAAATCTGTGAAAAATGCGATAAAATCGTTCTAATTCGATTAATCGCAACTCCCGAGTGTTCTTCACGATTTTCTGTAATATCCGCACCTCAGAATTTCGTTACACCGCTGCATAATTAGCATTTAAACAAACACAAAAATAACTTCACTACAAAGAGGTTTTTATTATAAGTATTTCCCATCTAACAAGGTTCATCTATCCCTCTTTCTCTACAATAGAAACACAGAAAATTACAGACATTTAGTACCAAAAACACACCCAAAAAAAATCATCATAAAATTAAA
>JAQFZO010001671.1:0-14793 GCA_034695885.1 Geophilus flavus
AAGTGATGACGAAAATTGCATCACATAATCAGAATCAGAACCTGATTCTGATTTTTAATATTGAACGCACCTAGTGTATGTTTGAATTGTTTTTGAAGCCCGCTTAAGATTTCTTGATTTTAGAGCTCATTCTCCACCGTTAGATGGCAGCACGTACCTCGAGAGTCGAGACTCACGAGATCATCCATGTGTATATCACGTTCAGATTTTATCTCTATGCAATGATTTCTATATTTTTTCTTTTGATGGATGGAAATAGGAGACAATAGATGATGTGTTCCACATCTATTTAAAGGAATTTCCTTGTAAGATTATTCTATTAATATAACTTGAAAGCACATTTTTAGTAGGATTAGTAACTTACAAACAAAATTCACTGATGTTTACTCACACTTTTGCATATAATTAGTGCTTTATGCAATTTTAAAACATGTGAGATGGGGGTTTTCTGATGTGTATTTTTTAGGAATCTTTTTCAAATATATCTATTGTAAATCTAATTGAAATATTAAATTTCCAAATTTTAATTTCAGATATCCAAATTTGTTAAATATTAAATTAGACATTAAATATAAAATTTAAAAGAACAACTTTCCAAATTTGATTGCACGTGCTTTGTAAATAAAGATTATTACGGTACCGATCTTGCGGCCAAATTACCCCGGAACTTAATCAAGCGATGTTTGCGAGTCGGGAGCATGTCACCAACTGATGAATTAGAATTTGTCTATCACCACCAGATGTTTGGTGGTGACAAACTGAACTAAGAACCAAAACAAAAATTAACTAATTAAAACCCGAAATAAAATCCGGTGCTCTTCCGATCTGTAAAAAAAAAAAATGGAAAGAATCTTTGGGTTTCCTGTTGTTGTTTTCTTGGATTTGGATTGAATAGAAAAGAAAATAACCTGATTGGTTTCAAAGAGTTTTTCTTTCTTTTTTGATTGAAGACGGGAACAAATGACTAGTTGTACGTGGTGCAATCGTGGTGTAGAGGTAGGTGTGGGTGTCAACAGTGAACAGATTCGAGACTAAGATAAAGAGAGGGAGGGGTGAAAGAAAGAGAGAGAGAAAAAAATCAAACAACTGTATACATAAAAAAAAAGTTTTCTTTCCATGAAAGCAAAAGATCATCCTCAGGGCCTGAAAATGTCATCCATCTTTTAAAAATTTGTTCAGCAAAAAACGAGTTTGATTCCTTTTTTTTGTCGACTTGAAGCATTGAAAAATATCATTAATCTATCAAACGTGTTGGGTTGAATACAAAAGCCACCTAAAAAGTATTTTTTAAAATGTCGACATCGAATTTACTGTTGTAATTGATATAAATATTTTTTTTAATCGCATGAAGCGGAGGAAAAAAATGCAAGATAAATCTTTTTAAATTGAATGCTTACTAAACGTGCATTGACTATACTTATTCAATGATTTAATCTGAAATTTAACCTGCATTTCAATTTTAAAACGAGGAAATAAACGTTCATTAGCCGTGCAAACAACCTGTAGTCACGGTGTAGTTAGAATTTATTTTATTTACACTTTACTGCTCACAACTAAAGAGTGTAATTATTTAGTTAATTTAAAAAAAATACTTTTAAGACACGTGTTCAACTTGTAGATTCTGGAATCAACAGTTTTCCCATTGCGGAATAAATTAGCCGAAGCTATTTTGCTTGAATTGCAATAGTTATAGAGAGCGAGATTTATAAACAGATTGCGCTTGCACTCATCATCGTATCGCTCGACTGGATCTGGAATTTCTTTTTCCCAACTCGGAGGCACGACACACTGTTTATAACTTCATAAATAAAATTCAGTTAAGAGAAAAGAGAGAAAGTAATTTATTACAAACTCCTGACATTAACAAGATGAATGATAGCTTTCGTACATTATCGGTTCCGCTTTTCCTGAACTCTAAACCAATCGATAAAATTTAGAAAGAGAAATGTAACAAAACAACGGAAGGCGACAAGAAAACGATTCTTTCTAAAATTTCACGTGGAAAAAAATATAAAAAAACGATGGACAAAACAACTTTTCAAAACTGTTGATTAGTTGCAGGCTCTTTAAATTGAAACGTATTGTGTGGCTCACGACCTTCCTCACAGACGCCATGAATCAAAATTCAAAACCGAGGTGGTGGAGTCCTCGCCTTGATGTTTCAACACCCCTGTCTTATCAGCAAAAGTGGCTCGCCAGCAGCACTAGCACCAAGATAGGTCTATCTATATACCGTTTATAGCACACCTAACAAACGACTTTTGACTCCTTTACCCATCAAACACATCACATTTATAAACGTCACTTTTCATCTTCGACTAATCAAACACTTCATTATTTTTCATCTTGGAAATTAAATTAATTCAATTTGATAATGGCAAAATCGATGCAGCACAAAAGAAACGGGTTTATTATAACAGCTGCAAGTGTGGAATCAAATTAAATACACCAACTCATATCTGATGCTCCCAAAACACCATCAAATGTGTATCTTAATCGACACGACGACACATCTTTTATATAAATCGTTGCTACAATGGCCAAGCGAATATTAAGGTCATGGCCGATGCGCGAACAAAGAAATATGTCGTATCGATCAGTACACGCCCCTCTGCAAATGGACATCGATGGACATAGACCCAAAGGGCGAAAAAAAATGGAAGGACAAAGCACTAATAGCAAACTAATCGATGATCGTGTCATTACGTGCTCTTCTTCGTGTGCCTTCACTTAGATCTGCGTGTTTCCATGTCATGGGGGTATGTTATTAGGCGCAAGAAAAATGGAAAATATCAGAGCAATGAGTTGCCACAGAAGCAGAAGAAATGTCATTGATCAACAAATCTAACGGAAATAATGCCACTGGCATGACAAAGCTGCACCGAACACTTTTTTCCCCATCTCTCTCTTCCCTTTTTATACCACGCCTCTTCTTCCTTCTATATAATATTCTAATTCTGATGCCTCGAATTCCGGATGATTACAATTATTCTAACGGACTAATTTATTCCAAAGAGCAACGAACGAGATTCTTTTGGCAGTATGCCATCTAGAGTAATAAGAGGCAAACTTTTCTTAAAGTGAAACCAAAAATTTCATTTAAAATTTATTATTTCTTTTTTACTTTATAATAATAAATTACCCCGAAACAGTTTATTAAAATCAAAACAGCTAAGTTGTCGCGTGTATGGCAACCATTTTGTGTCCGAGTCCGAGGTCGGTCAGAGGCTCTGACCGAGGATCTCAGAAGTCACGTGGACACAAAAGGTCGGCGCTCGAACGCCAGGCAGTGTGGAGGAGAGAGAGAGACACACACACACGGCGTTGCCAAGGGCAGCCGACCATTATGGCTTCTCCAGCAGACGAGATGACGCCACAAGCGCCATTACCTAGTGACAACGCTAATATCAGCCACATTATAGCTTTCCTAAACCCCACTAAAACACTTTGATAAACCTCAATTTGATTATCTCTTAAAACATCGATAAATATAATTAATTCTGAGATAATTATTATTATAATAATAATAATGCCATTTTGTTAACAACGTTTTGGATGAAATAAAAAAGTTGTTAGACGAGAAGTTATTTGTTTATCTTGTTCTTCTCAATAAGCTGGATTGGTAGTAAGAAGACTAATGGGAATTGGAGTGTCGGGGAAGAGGGAGATGTGCATTTGATCTCTCATCCGAGCAACAATCTGTTACCACATCCACCACGTTCCCGCGTATACAGACCTTTCCCAGAGCCAGGTGGATGGGGCGAAGGGATGGATGGGGGTAGACTTACAATAAATGGTAGCAGCGAATAAATAACTTGGTGTCTTGCCATCCGATATTGCCAGCCTTATGAGAACATAATGGCAATTAGCGCAATATGGTGCCTTTTAGTACCATCTTCTTCTGTAGACGGCCAACTTTAATTCAATGGTTGATGCGCGGGTAAACGAGCATTAAGCCCGAGCCTTCTAACGCTCTCTGTAGCTCTTGTTTTTTTATTTTTCCTCCCTTTTTTCCGATTTTTTTTGTTGTTTTGCCTCATCTCATGTCATCTTTAGCTCACAAAAATCGTTTATTTAGCCAAGTCATATATCTGAACGAGAGTCTCGTAATTGGATATGGGAAGCAACAAATTAATCGTCGCAAATAATCAACCACAGCAAAACTCGATAAAGAAAAAAAAAATAGAAATAATGATGATAATAATAAAAAAAAATTTAACAAACTTTTGCCGTCAAAAAGTTCTGCACATGCGTGGGAGAAAAACATGTGACACAAAGGAATATAAATGATACGTTCACCTTAGAATAAAATGAAAAATTTATACGTAAGAAAGCTGAATTTGAGTGATGGAGAAAATGGAGAATAAAAGTCAATAATTATATGTATGGCAAGTTAAAACCGAACAGAAAACCATCTCCAATCGTCCATCAATGTGACGCAGCCAGGAAGTTGAGCCAGAAACAAAACTTTAATGCAGATATACCACCATTTTGCGCCATCCATCATTCCCACAAGTCGAAAAGAAACACATTCCAAAAAAAAAAAAAATTGTAAAAAAAAAACTTACCGCGCACGCGCCACAGCGTGTTCGCCAAAGAATACTGTAGATGAAATATGAGGCACAACGCAACAGCGCACTATGTAGATGACCAAAGTAGGTAAACATTTAAATGTACATGTCTGTTTTGGTGTATTTCAAAGATGGAAATGGAGAAGAAAAGACCTTCCCATTTCAATCACCTTGGGTAAAATGTATAAGTGGAAAGAGAAAACAAACTGTGTCCCCAATTTTAACAATACAAAACCCATAAAACAAAACAGTCACTAAAAATAGACAAATTGCTTGTCCTACTTGTTGCCAACCCCTTGTTTACTATATATTTTATGGCATTAAAACGAGGTACGAGTAGTGGCATGCGTTCCCTAAACTTTTTTTTTAAACATGGGAGAGAAAAAAAAAGTTCAGAATGGAATGTAGTTTAACATCTCAAGTATTTAATGTCAGTGACTTCATTATACGACATTAAATTTCAATTAAATGTCAATATTCTGGTTTTTACCTCGGCTGGTGCAAAGTATAACATTAGTTTAAAATACTGATAGACGTTCATTAAGTAACTTAGGCTAAATCCCACCCTTAGTTCTGAGCTCAGGAAGCGAGATCCTAAGACATCTTTGCGAGGTTTGATGGATTAGTGAAAGCGGGCTTAAGCCACCCATATCTCACGTTGGTTACAAATGAAGTGAAAAAAAAAGTTTTTATCTCGAATGCAAGATTGAAACACTTCCACATGAGATCAAAGTTAGTCCTATTCACTTCGGTGCATTGTGCGAAATGAAATATACTTTAAATTCTTTTAGCAGCGTGAGTATTGTATTGAACTTGCTTATTTCCTTTATCTACTAGTTTCCTAACATCACTTCATTTCCGTTTCATTTCACCCGCATAGTGAGGGACTGCATCCAAAGATAATTCGATTCGAAAATTGCTCAGTCCCAGCATCAGATACATGCAACCCCTTTAAAAAAATGATCTCAATTTTTTCCCCCTTCTTCCTATAATTTTTTTTAGTTTTGAGTGCATTTAGTTTTTAAAAAAAATTACTAAAGTGAAAAAATATTTTTTATCTTCAATCTAAACCTCCCCATCATTAGATAACCATTACAGAAATGCTCCAACTTATCCTTATTACGAAGAACTCATTAAGATACCTCAACATTTAAAAAAAATTGAATTTAAGAAAATAAAAATTAATATTTTTTAAAATATTTTATTCAGCTGGTTAAATTGTTTGTTCACCTGAATGACTGCGTTTAAAATATTTAAATAAATGTGTAAAGTAAGAGAAAAAAACTCGATGTAGGTTAACATAGTATCTTGTAATAAACACTGACAAAGTTACAAATTACAAGAAAACTTGACATATTCATCATACAGTGGACCACCCAGAAAGAATTCAAAACCAGTGGAACGATATGTCTACTCAGCCCAACACCTTTCCAGCTCGCCATACGCCGAGCGGCGCTGCCGGCCAAAGGCAGAAAATTTTTCTCCTCCAACACCAATAAGCCGCGCCATTCGCCAACCGTAAATTCGTAATGTTATGTTTTAATAACGCATTTTCTCACCCAAAAAATATATATTAAAAAATTTCAATTCTATAAATAACTAATAATTCACCCAATAAAAAATCAAACAAAATTAATAAAACAATTTCCGTAATAAAAAAAAAATAAAAAAATTATGGCTGCGCACAATGAGTGCGTTATGAAACGCCGCCAAGATGGTGGCATGCATAAAAAAAATGTCCCAACATTGTCAATGAGAGAAATCGAGTGAAGTATCGCACTAATTACATCACACACTAAAGATAACATCGATACATGTAATTCAACTCACCTCACCTTCGCAATCGAGTGGACGACGTGACTGCTGGCACCAGTTTCGGCGGTCGGAAGCCCCGATGTGTGGAGCAGGAAAACGCCACTGAGGGTGGCAAAGTAATTACGGTCTTTGTTTACGAGCAGTCTAGAATGAGGCGGAGTAGTTACGGCTTGAGGGAGAGCGCTGCAACAAGCAACAAACTAAACTACCCTTCCCGTCACCCACCTTGAGGGAGTCAGGTGGTCGCAGCTGAGAAATATTTACAACCCTGTTTTGCACGCCGCCTGCAAAATGCCCAAACAGACCTTGTGTTTCATTTTGACCAACAAACACCCAAACGCAGCCTCTTCTTTTGCTCGGCTCGTTATTCAATGCACACAACAAAGTCAAGAATGTCGAAATCCACGCATAGGCCGATTCTATTGGCCCCCCATCGGAGTTGAGCCTGTAAATGTGTTGCCATCAATTAGAGAAACCCCCCCTGCCACCTCCACCTCCACTAGGTGCACCCACCCTACTTTTCGTGGTAACCTGTCATGCGAAGCATACACATGGACAGTCCACCATTGTTTACTTGGCTTCACCCACCAAACACACCTGCTTATAGATTAATCAAACATATAAAAAAAGAAAAATAACGTTTTGTTTTATCGTTCTCGCAAGGTAGCTTTCATTTTGATTTCGTAAGACAATTTATCTCGTTTTAACAAGAAAAGAAGTCGCCAGATATTTGCCAACTACGATTATTCAAGCCCAAGTATAATGCATTTCTTTTGCACTTAGGAAATATTACTTCCTTTCAAGTTGCTGTTTTCACTTTTCGTTTTTCTTCTCTTCAACAGGACACAAAAGATGTATACATGAAAAAAGTTGACAATGGAAGTTGAAAGAGCAAAAGCCCTTATTAAGATTCTCCACCTCATATTTCAAGCCATTGTGAAGGTAATTAATCAACTTCAAGTCAGACTCATCCCTCTGCAACCACACGGCCAGAAAACCAGTGTCTATGTTGCCTAAACTCGCTATGTTTTTTATTAATCATGTAGAGGAAATTTTTTTTTATGAAAAAAATTATACACGTGTATAAACATCCCGTTTTCCATCTGTCGTCCTCGTATGGTCACAAGAGGACAAAACTCAGCTGAGAATTAATGACTCTTTTCTTTTTTCATTTTTTAATGACAGGGGATGTTTATATCGCGTTTCATTCTTTTTTATGTTCAACGTGTAAAAAATATAAATAAATATAAATCTCAATTTAGAAGTTTACATTTTTTTTTTTAAATAAAAAAGAAAAAATGGAAAAAATTTAAATCCTTTACGAGAGAATTCGGAATATTTTTATGATGAATTGTACGTGTGCACGTGCTTTGTTTATCTGAAATCACTATAGGCTTGATGGAGTTCCGGCATCAAGGGAGTTACGATGTAAACAAACAACGTGTTCACTCACCCGTCACCAACTTTTCTCTTTGTGTAAGCACTGATTAATTACTTGTCCATTTATAGACAAAAAAAGTAGTAAAAAAAAATTTAGACTTTTGTAACAAAGTTTCAAATATGATGATGGTACAAATTTGATCTTAAACTGTAAAATTAACAGTCCTTTTTCCTCTTTCAAAATATTTTGTTCAATGTATATAAAATGTTTCGCATTCCAGTTTTGAAGAAATCTTTCGGTTGAAGTCTACTAATAATTTAAATTGCTTGTTTATATTTAAATCAAGGGTTCTTAATCGTTCTTTCACTTTTTTTTCTTATATCGAGGACCCTTTACTCCTTTGGTAGTATAATTTTATTGAAATAGGCCTACAGTTATAAAAATACGAAAATTATAAATTTGTGATACAGCGGCATGACTTGCTACACTGCGAAAAATAACAAGTGTAAATTTTGAACCTATGTGAACTTCTTTTAAATATGAATTATCACTATTTAGACACCGTTTGCACCATTACAAGTGCAAATGCACACTACAAATGAGCTTCTAAACATTTGGAGCGCTAGGAATAATCTATGCAATAGTAGCAATTGGAATCCTTGGCTTTTTAGTGTGAGCACACCATATATTCACGGTAGGCATAGACGTAGACACCCGAGCATATTTCTCAGCAGCAACCATAATTATTGCCGCATTCGTATCAGGTGTAATAAACAATTTCTAACTCCTTTGAAGAGTAAATTATTCATTCAAACATTAATTTAAACCTAAAAGGATTTTATATTGGGACAAAATTTTTCACAATGTATGTCTTAATTTGAGGCATCTATGAGAGCAAACGATATTTCAAGTGAAAATAAACATTTAATTTTTTCCAACACACGTTTACGGACCCCTTAGCGGCCCATGAACATATGAGTCCACGGACATTGTTAAATAAATATTAAAAACTCAACTAAACTCCCATATTAAATTCAAATAAAATGAAAAACGAACATTTGAAACAGAAAAACCAAAGAAAATCGATTAGAAATTTACTGTATAGAAACCGAGAGAGAAAAGTTTTTTCAGGTAATAGTAGTTCTTAATTAGCGATTTCATAGGCCATAATTTTTGTTGTCAGTCGCAAACACACAGGAGCTTGCAAGTAATTTCTTACTTGTCATTACGAGAGGGGTTGGATCAGCTGCCCTCCTCCTTAACAGTTAAGCTCTAATTACCAGGACCTATGCCTTACACATCGGCTGGCGAAAGCAAAGTCACGGAAATAGACCATATATAGTAGTTGCAGACAGACATGATGGCGATCAGAGGGTAGAAGATGACCTCGTTTCCGTCTGTCAACAAACCGCTTGTATCTTAAAATGACAAGTTGCAGATAAAATTGTGTGCAATTCCTCTTTATTATTTACTTAAAACTAAGTACTTACATTCCCATTAAAATTGAATTCATGTACTGTACTGAGCAAAAGTTTTCCAAATGTGCTTCAACCACATTCCTCGGGTTCCTTATCTAATCTCCGGTACTTAAAAAAAGTAAAACGAGTAAAGAAAATCTAAAAACGTGCGAAAATAAAGCTTTCAACTG
The DNA here is from genome assembly GCA_034695885.1 of Geophilus flavus. NCBI lineage: Eukaryota > Metazoa > Arthropoda > Chilopoda > Geophilomorpha > Geophilidae > Geophilus > Geophilus flavus. The sequence continues at coordinate 9,416 of JAQFZO010001671.1, forward strand.
GCCTCAAAAGAAGTGGCCCACATTTGTTCTGAAATATAGGCAACAAGGTCTAAGGTCAATTCAGCAAAACGGGTCAAACCCCCAGTTATATTGCACATCTCAATACAACCGATCCTTGTTTACTGCTGCCGTTTCAATGCGTCTCCTAAGGCTACGCGACTAAACTCCTAAGATAATGGAAAAACGTTTGTAGCCAAAGAACAGACTGGCCCTCCTACTGCTAACAACTGTCCATCAACTCATCAGACGCCAGGACCCCCGTCTGACCGACTGAATCTCTTACAAGAGTCGAAGACAAAACGTTTAAAACAAAAAAAAGAAAGGAAAACACGAGAATGAGTGAAGATCCTATCGTTTAAAAATTGAAAATTTTCCAAGTTTACAACAAAATTAGATTTTTTTATTTATGTAACTCGCAGAAATAGTTTAAAAGGAGCAATTCGAATCAAACCATGGGTAAAAATAACTCGAAATTGCTCTAGATAAGCAATTCGTCTTGTGTTTTTTTAAAAAAACATAAGTAGTAATATCGTGACTGATAAATACATTAATAAAAAAAAATGTTTATACGTGTCTTAAATTAAATTTCACTCTTCAAAATAATTTGATAAATATCGATTTTATTCTTAATTATTCATGCAGAGGTTCTCAACCTTTTGCCATCGACTGACAACTTGTCAGAACCGAATTTAATCACGGACCACCCAAGACTAATTATTTGAAGAAGCGATAATGATTTATCCCATTAAAATATTGCAGTCACTTTTTAAAATAAATTTTTGTAATGCAATTTGGATCGTTTTGTTTTTCGAAAGGAAAATGTTTTCCTCCAATGAAAAAAAAATGTAATTTTACAATTACATGCTAAATTTTTCGTGCATGTATTTTGCCCCTAAAATCAGCTCAACTGAAATCCCAATAGAGACAGATGGTCTATAAACATCAATGCATTCACGCGATTTAGGAGGGAAACTCCACCAAATCCTTCTCGGTAACTCATTCACTCTATAAGGGAGGGACGCCAAAAAAAAAGAAAAAAATCAATGAAAATTAAGTCATCGTGACACACAAGTTTTTCCCAACACCACGAGTCCCATTGCAATCATGATGATGATGATTCAACATGGGATTTTTTCATGAATGGTTCTCAAATCCCCCCCTTCGTTCCCGGAATTGGAACGAAATAAAATTCTTAAAGTAACAGTCAATTTCCACATTTTAAAATGCAAATTTATTTTTTATTTTTTCAATTTATCTTATTTTACTGTATGTACAATTTCCCAAGACGAGAGAAGCGTCATCTATTAGCGACTTGTCGCAACAGGTGACGTTTTCTAATTTCTCAATTCATACATCAGAAACACGGTAGCGACACGATGTGTACAGCCAGCTGTGTTCTTTCATACCGTACGTGCCATGCAGGGAAACAAAGACGAAAAAGAAGGGAACCGTACACCTTTTTTCCTTTTGGCCCCCTTGCACTAATTTATTTTTACCCCAACTCGTGCTCGGGGCTTACATCAAAAGTTGAGATGACAGTAGGAAAAAGTTGGTGGAGTGGGATTGAGGGGTGATCCAATATCAACGCAGGCTTAAGGGGGTTGGCAGCCAAAGGTTTTCATCGATCATCGTTCGGTCCGCGTGTGCGGTGCGAGGGGGTCCACGCATAGTATTCAGCCTCCATCTTTCATAAACGGGACCAATGACATCCCGGAGAGATTTACGGCCCGGCCCCAACACGGTGCGTGATAAGCCTGTCACGGCTTTACGTCACAATTTGCCTGCCCCACACTCTCCTTGTTCCCATCCATATACAGCAGAGTAACACAAGTCTGGGGTCTCAACGGAACTCTTTGTCCCCCCGTATGCGATAACAGCACGATGGGTTGGGCCAACACAGATCGGGGCCGGACCTTGTTTACCCTCCGACACACACACAGATGTCGGCTTCATATACACATCAATAAGAGCCAGCTATGAATTCGTGATGAAGGGAGAAAGAAAGTGGGATGAAAGGGAACGAAAGGAATTCAACATATTCAAACCCTTTGTCCGACAATTACTTGAAAGACTAGAAAGCAACCACTGCGTTGTTTACGACCACAACATTCAATATGAGTTAAAGAGGGTTTTCAAGTGCTCACCAACTGAGCAATGGACTCCCCTTGGCATCTTCGTTCAACCGTTCTGATTTATAATTATGCACATTTTTCGCTCACTGAGCCAGAAACGGAGGAGAAAACTGGAATTCTTTATAAAATCTTTTGTGTATCTACCGACTCGAGTTTCATCCGACCCCTTTTTCTTTATCACCCAACACTTTTTTTTTATTGCAAGTGTTTTTTTTTTGTGTGTAGTGTGTGTTTCTTTGTATAGACAAGGTGTTATCACTTCGATCCAGGTTTTTTCCCCTTTTCCCCAACCCAAAATTTCCCATTTACAACCCTCAAACACAATTCGCACGTGCCCGGCATTTCAATCTTACTTTAATCCGCCACAATCGAGCTTAAGTGGGTTAAATTCAATCGCATTTCCATTGCCCTTAACCCCATCGCCACCACAATAAATGACAAGCCATTTTCCAAGCTCCAATTGCCGTTCGATGGAGTGAGTAAACAACGTCCTTGCTGATAGGACGACCAGTTTTAAGGGTAACACCTCCGTATCTACATAGGCAAGTAGTTACACTTGGGCGATGGCCAAAGCGAGAGTTAAGAACCACCCGAACGAAATCCACGTTCTCTCACGAACGGGAATCAGTGTCGAAGCAAAGCTTAATTAATTGAAGCCTGGAATCTTGATCCTCTAAAGTGACCTCAAACGTTCGGGCTTCTAATGAGTTGGCGGCGTGTCGGGGGTCTTCCAATCGGATTACTGGACGCCACCGCAAGCCGAGCCCAGCGTAAACAAAAGCCCCTCCCCCTCGTCAGGCAGCCCCCTACTCGCATTTCGTTCGAACGCGTGCAAACGGGTGGGCTTTTTCATTCGGTCGTCATTTAGGCCCATTTCGAGCTCGTATCGGGCTCAATCGATTCGAATAGTCGTTCGGGGGTTAATTCCAGATAACTGTCCCCTCGTCCCGAGTCGTGCCACGAGGAGAACAGACCCTTTTTACGACGTGAAAATCACGATAGCGCGCTCGTCATTGGCTGGCCGTGGCCACGTGACCCACGTTTTCGCTGAATCTCATTAAGTTGGGGGGCAGTGGACGCCGTGTGGTTTGTGTGAGGGGGAATCACAAATCATTTGTCGCTTGCACCATAAACTTCATTATGAGCTCGTATTTCAGCAATATTTCCCCGAATAATTGGTCGAACAATAATCAAGAGCAGTTTTATGTGCAAAATGCAAAGTACGCGAACCATCATTACCCAGTCGTGTCAGAAAATTACAACCAATACAGCACCTCACCGCCATTTGCCCCTCGATATCCCGCGTACGGTCGCCTCGAGGTGGGCACAGTGCCCTCAAAATCCGTCGCTTACGATGCCCCGAACCCCACGTACGACGGACAAGGTTTCCTCACTGCCATGGCTCCGCGTGCGGAGGCCGATTACCCCAGCTGCAAACACGGCGGCTTCACTGCAAACACCGGCGCCATTTCTGATGCGAGCGCGCAGCAGACGTTCGACGTGGGACAAACTATGGGTTATCCGCCCAAACCCCCTAATTTTTACCCTTGGATGAAATCGTATACAGGTCAGTTGACGGTCACCTAACGCTTTCCCTCTTATATTCGCTCTTGACCATGCGTACGGAGCTAATAACAGTGCACCTGCGCGTTTCGCGCTCAATTACGAATTTTTAAAAAAAAGAAAAAAAAATGTATCACGTGGATCCGCGCACGCTCAGTCGATCCGGTTGCCATATTTGTTTCCTAGTGTTTTGGTGAGATTAATGAATGAAAAATTATATTCACTACTAATGTGTAAATGAGTGTATGATTAATTTTAGCACCACAGATGAATGCAGTTCGAGTCTTAGTAACCGTGTTTATTTTCAGATGGCGGCCACGGACCAAAACGAACGCGGCAAACCTACACTCGTTTTCAGACGCTAGAGCTCGAAAAGGAATTCCACTTTAATAAGTATTTGACGAGGAGACGACGTATCGAAATAGCACACGCGTTGGGATTGACCGAACGACAGATCAAAATATGGTTCCAGAACAGGAGGATGAAAGCGAAAAAGGAAAACAAATTACAAAATGGACAATCCACCGAAGCGTCGCCCGATGGAATCAAACAAGAAAACACCAAAGACGAAGAAGACGAGATATCCGACGAAGATGAAGGGTTATGCAGCTGAAAAATATTTATTTACTTCACCGAAAAAAAAAATGAAAGAAAGAAAAAAAAATATCCCATTTATACCAACGAGTCGGTGTTTTCGTCATTCACTCCTTCCCTTTCCCTGACCCCGGTTGACCTCGCGAGGATTGCACCTCGAGCCAAACTCATCCCTCCCCCGTTTTGACAGACTATAAAATGAGGACAAAACATTTTATGACACGAGGGAGCAATTGGACAAGGGCACCCAGGGATTCTGTCTCAACACATCGGACACGAAGTACGGAACAAGAAAGCTATAGCTCGAAAACTGTGGGCGCCATATTGGGGGTCGTAATAACTTCGCACCAAAAAACTTGCATAAAACTCAGGACTTGTAGAAGAAGGTAGGAGAAAAAAACTACTGGACCTTTCAATTTGCTGCATTCTCCTCATTTTTCATACAGAAATGCCAGTGATTTGTGCTCTGCTTCGTTGTAAACCTTTACAATGAAACCTTTTACTACCTTTTTACCTTAACGAGAAATCACAATGACTTTTATTTTCTAGTTAACTTTTTTTCATTATGTTCCTATTATTATTATATTATTTGCTCATTTGAAATGTGTGTGATGTATTTATTTATTTAGCTAGTCTCATTTCTTTTAATTTTATTACTTACGAGTGAATTTATTGATAATTTTTGCTCCCATTTGCTCTACTCAGGTTCCTAAAATTTGAAATCTTGTCAAATTGTATAACATTTTTACTGTGTTCCTATACTGCATTTTCATGTGATCATTCCTACTTTTCATGAAAAAGAATATATCAAGTCCTAAGATTCTAAAAACAAACTTTGGCCTAAATCTATCAGATTCAATGTTGTGCCTAGAATACTTCTTTATGCAAACTGTATTTGTATCCAGATTTTGCTAAATATGTATTTGTTTTACAAGTACTATACATTTTGAAGAGAAATAACTGTATTTTATGACCATAATTTTACATTTTAAACTTTTCAGAAACGACTTTACAGGGATTTTTAAACCCCTTATTTTCCTACAAAACTGACAATATGGCGTGGAAAGAGTTGAAAAAAGTTTTGTAGGA
>JAQFZO010001672.1:0-14791 GCA_034695885.1 Geophilus flavus
TGGAATCATTTTTTGAAAAATACATTTTAAATTTATTAATTTGTTCGCATACACCGAAGAGCAACAGTAAACAAAAATATATATTTTTTTTATATACTATGTAATCGTAATGTTACAATTTGATTCAAGTTTCTTGTAATTTTAGGCAAAAACTGAATTACCTATAATTTAATAAATTTTCATTATAGCCCACGACTTTAAAACACAATAAATATTTTTATTATAAATAGAAACATTTTTATCATAAATAAAAACATTTTTTATACAGAGAAACATTCTTATTGCAAATACAATAGATACATTGAATCAGATTGAAATTGTTTCAATCTCCACATCCACCGCCACTATCGCCACCTCCACTACATCCACCGCCACTGTCGCCACCTCCACTGTCACCACCTCCACTACATCCACCGCCACTTCCACTACATCCACCGCCACTGTCGCCACCTCCACTGTCACCACCTCCACTACATCCACCGCCACTATCGCCACCTCCACTACGTCCACCGCCACTATCACCACCTCCACTACATCCACCGCCACCAAATCCGACGCCACCAAATCCATTGCCACCAAATCCACCAATTTCGCCGCCTACTCCACATCCACCGCCATCTCCACCATCTCCACTACCTCCACTATCTCTGCCTCCGCCTTTTCCACATCCACCGCCACCTCCACCATCCTTACCATCTTCACCAACTCCGTCTCCGCCACATCCACCGCCACTATCACTACCGCCATTAAATCCACCACCACCATGTACACCAGGTACACTACATATACTATGCATACCATGTATACTATGCATACCGTGCATACCATGTATACCATGTATACCATGTATACCATGTATACCATGTATACCATGTATACCATGTATACCATGTATATCATTATCATCTTGTCCACTATGTACAACATGCACATTTTGTCCACCAAGTACACCGCCTCCGCCACTTCCAGCATAGTTAGAAGAATATCTCCCGCCGAAACAACATCTGTCGCAACTGTCACCTCCGCCTTGGTTGTGATTGTAACTATACAGAGTAACAAGAAAAAAAATGATAAAAGAGAAATAAATTAATTTTTAAATAAAACTACACAACTTGTCATATCGTCTCTGTCCGTACGGCACTGGGCTGACGTACAAAACATTTGCTTGTACATGTTGTATCGTATTAATGGGTTGTTTATCGACGACCGTCCATTCTGACGTTTGTCCATCTTTTTCTTCTTTTCGTGCCAACTCGACACCCGACTCCATGGCTGAATAAACTCACTCACTCATACGTCGATATCCACTACACTGCACTGCACAAAGACAGACGCTATGGCAACGTGGGATACATGAGAAACGTATAACTATAGGAGTTTAACGTGTTTGCATGATTCCTCGATAGAAAATCGTGATAATAAACTGCGATTTCTTTCTTCCATTTGTGAAACACTTTACCGGAGTCTGTACTGCACGACCGAAGAATCGGTGTTGACGCGGAAAAGGCAGAAGCTATGGCAACAGGAATAAATAACAAGTGGTGGCAAAAAACTAATAAAGATATTGAGTGTTTGCAAATCAATATCATTTTTTTTAAAATTTCAATTATGCGGTAATTCAAACTGTAATTTGGGATTTTACGGAGCAGAAATGGTACTTCCGGTTAAACTAGACCTTTGAAATTTAAGGGGGTGAAATATATTTGTGGATTAAATGCACGCAGATGATTTCAAGAGTCTAAGTCAACCGGAAATGCAATTTTAGCCTCCCTGATTGCACTGTGTTTCACTCACATCTGTGCATCGCTCTCGACCGTTTCAGACTTTAAAAAATAGTCTCGAAGTAGAAGAAAGTGGTATGAAGGGTCTGGAAATTTGCAACACAATGCAGGAATTTTGAACACAATTTTTATTTCGACTAGAATCATTAAAAAACGCATTTTAAATTTAATTACAAAAATATTAATTTTTAGTACATGATGCTGAATTATAATTTCCACCAAACAACAAATCAACTGGTCCTATTTTTAATTTTTGAATATTAAAATCAACTGACAACATCATATTACATAACCAATATTACAATTTGCAGCTGATAACTTTGGACAAAAATGTAAATTTACACACAGGTTAATAAATAACAAGCAAACATAAACATGAAAAGGCTTCAACTAACAATGAGGCCTCTATTGGCATTATAATAATAATCAGAATTTAAAGGAGCGCAATGACAACGGGTTGTTTGTGACCCACGTTGACCCAGCAACGTCTGTTGTTTACATAATAATCCGTAGAAAAAAATGTTAATCACAACCTCCACAGTCTCCACCTCCACAGTCGCCTCCACTGTCTCCACCACCACAATCTCCTCCCCATCCTCCTCCCCAGCCTCTTCCGCAGCCTCCTCCATAGCCGCCATCATGTCCACCATATGAATAATCATAGGAATGACCTTTGAAACAACCGTCACAACATCCATCTCCTTGGTTATTGCTATGGAATAAAAAAATGAATTTATAAAAATAAATTCCATAAATAAATAAATAAATAAATAAATAAATAAATTTTTTAATTAAATCGTACTTGTAATATGACTGTTGCCCATACGACGCTGGGTCGCTTTCCTTTTGTTTCCGAACAGGTTGTCTGTTGATCACTGAAGGTAATACCCAAGCCGGCATTTGTTGTTGCCCTTCTTTGATGCCTTTTCCTTTCACCTGTTTTATCTCGACGTCACCTGATTCTATGGCAGAAGAGTCGGGGCCGAGGTCGGTGGGAACTGATGAGTCAGACGTCATGGAAATACGGAATGAATAATAAATTATAAATAAGAGATGAGAAATAAAAGCGCAAAGGTGTTAAGTATAGGTAATTGCTAATCATTCACTGACACATTTTCACTTTGATCTGAATTTAAAGGGGGCAAAAAATGTCACTTCCGGTCGATGTAGACCAATGAAATTTTAAGGGAAACGAAATATATTCGTGGAATAATTTCTTCAAAAATCAAGGTCAACAGGAAATGTTATTTTATAGTTCCTCGAGTTGCAGTGTTTTTTACTCACGTTTTTGCATCGTTCTTGAATTTGTAAAGACAAACGGCGTAGTGATATTCTAAAGGTAACAATACCAAGTTGTTTTTTTAAATGAACTAAGGTAAAGTTATGTATTGACGGACACATTCTACAGTATATACTAAAGTATATAGACCGAAGCTCGCGATGACAAGGTCTGAGGCGTGTAATAAGAGTTTTCCACGCGGGGAAAACCTAAGTCAACGACTTCCGAACTCGACCAATCACGGGAGCTAGAGTGTAGCTTCACCTCAGTATAATGTGCCCGGATAGTTTCCCGTTTCGCCGAATCCCATTTCGCCGAATCGCAGTTTTTTTCTTCGTTAATATCAAGAAATTAGTCGATTTTATCGAAACTATACATCCGATACTTCCGCCTGACTTTGGTCGACATAATAATGTCATTGACTATCGTAGTTTTCTTTGCGGGATGTAAAATATCAGGAAAACGTCATTTTTTATTTGGTCCCATTCCATCATTTTGAATTCGAATAACTTTATTACCAATTTTTATTTCGACACTTTTTAAATTTTATTACAAAAATATAAATTTTTTATACAGACTAATAAATTAGTAAATAGTGCTGAGTTATAATTTCCACCAAACGATGAATCAACTGGTCTTATTTTTAATTTTTGAATATTAAAATATTAAAATCAACTGACAACATCATATGTAATACGTAACTGTAATGTTACAATTTGATTCCATGGATCTCATAATTTTGAGCAAAAAGTAAATTTACACACAGGTTATTAAATAACACAGCAAACAAACATAAAAAAGGCTTCAACTAACAGTGTAACCTCTATTGGCATTATTCACAAGCGAAGCAATAATATAATGAGAATTCAAAGGCGGCTTAAATTAGAAGCTACATCTTGTTTTATTATGCACGCAAAGACCCAGGTTGACCAGCAACGTCTGTTGTTTACATAAATAATCCGTAGAAAAAACGTTAATCACAACCTCCACCGCCACCGCCACTGTCTCCACCGCATCCACCGCCACTGTCTCCACCGCCGCCACCGCCACCTCCACAGTCTCCACTTCCACCTCCCCCTCCATAGTCTCCACTTCCACCTCCCCCTCCATAGTCTCCACCTCCACTGTATCCACCTCCACTATCTCCTCCCCAGCCTCCTCCCCAGCTTCCTCCATTGCCTTCATTATTTCCACCATAACTGTTATTATAAGAATGACCTCCGAAACAACAGCCACAACATCCATCATCTTGGTTATGACTATGAAATAAATAAAAATAAATAATTTTTTAAATTAAATTAAATTAAATTAAATCGTATACAGCATACCGTAATATACTGTACGTACTTGTAATATGATTGCTGCCCGTACAGCGCTGGGTCGCAGTCGCAGCATGAAGGTGAAATTATACCTCCATGGTCGCAGTAACAGTGCGCCGTATGACTAATACCACTTTCCTCTAGTCTCGGAACGGGTTGAGTGTTGACGACTGTATAGGTAGTATCCAAGCCGGCACTTGTTGTTGCCCTTCTTTGATGCCATTTCCTACCACTTGTTTTAACTCGACGTCGCCCGACTCAATGGCAGAAGAGTAGAGGCTGTGGTCGGTGGCGACTGATGAGTTTGAAGTCATGGTAATACGGAATGAATACTCCAGAAATGAGAAATTAAGAGATAAGAAATAAAGATGCAAAGGTGCTGTTAAAGTAATTGAAAATCATTCACTGCCCTGCCACATTTTTATTTGAACCGAAATTTAAAGGAGGGGAAAAATTGTCACTTCCGGTTGAAGTAGACCAATGAAATTTTAAGGAAAGCGAAATGTATTCGTGGAATGATTTCTTCAAAAATCAAGGTCAGCAGGAATTGTTATTTTAGTTCCTTGAGTTGTGTGGTTTTTTTGACTCACGTTCTTGCATCGTTCTTGAATCAGTAAATTACGGAAGTCGTAGTGATACTCTTCAGGATATACTGTAATACTAGGTTTTAAAAATAAATATAAAATGAAACAGGTAAAGTTTTGTCTTTGATGACACAGTTGTATGTAGGCCGAAGCTCGTGATAAGAAAGTTATTGAAACGACCCCTGAGGCAAAAGAGTTTTCCATGCGGGGAAATTCTGGGCAATGACTCCCGTACTACGTATATACGTACTCGACCAATCATGGGGGCCAGAGTGGTTTCCCTTTTCACCTAAATTACAGAAATACCCGTTTCGTCGATTTTATCGAAATAATAATAAATTTAGAAAAGATTTTATTCCATAGAAACACAGTCAGACTATGAAACTAAACATTATTGCAAAATTAAATATCTCATACCGTTTGGAAGATACGATTGTTTGACTTATCACAAATTACATAACTACACTGCACTGGTTCACTCACCAACAATACATCACTTCCGGTTAGGCTTTTCTGCATTTTCGGGAAAATTATTCCCCCGTAAAACCATTGTACCATAATTTTATTTTATCTTTCCGTTAACAAAAATGAAATCTACACACTATAATGAGTGCGTCATAACGAGGTTCGACCATAATATTGTTATATTTGTGATTTTGTTTTTGAGCTACGTAAGCTTATATCATCAATTTCCTTATCTTTGTCTCATTTCCTGTACTTGGTATTTTCACTCTGTGTCACTATACCCATCCGACTGCAAACACCTGCGCCTTTTTGCAGTATCTCTTTTTTATTCCGTATTTTCATGACGTCTGACTTAGCAGTCAACACAGACCTCAACGCCGTCTCTTCCGTCATGGAGCCGGGTGAGGAGCTACCACTGGAGGAACGAAAAAAAACAGACAGACAAGCGCCAGCTAAGGTGCCGGAAGTTGTCGACAAGCAACCCGTTAGAAGACGAGAGGAAAACAGATATTACGAAGGAAATTATTACAATCCAGCACCGTACGGGCAGCAAACAAATGACAAGTTATGCAGTATACCATAATTTAATTTAAAAATTTACTGCGTGACTATATTTACCGTACATTTTATCCACCTATCAGATGGCATGGTTTCGCAAATCGTAGAGTGATTCTGAATCCTCTCACCATGGCGAATCCGAATATCCATGTCCCGAGGCTTGCAAATGTGCGCAACAGTCCGAAAATAGCGTTTCTCTCAAACGTACATTGCAGGTGGGCATATTCACCCGCAAAAACGATGTATGTTTTCGAAAAATGTTATTTTTTCACTATTGCGCAATTTGCAAGACTCGGGACATGGATATTTGGATTCGTCATGACGAGAGGATTCAGAATCACCCTAAAACATGCGAAACCGTGCCATTTGATTAGTGGATAGAATGATTGACAAATATATCTGTGACAATAAATAGACGGCTATTTGCACGGCTAAAATAAAATTTCATATATTTTTTCCACTCCACAGCCGCAACCAAGGCAGAGATGAATGTTGTGGTGGCTGTTGCTGTTTCGGCTTCGGGGAAGGTCATTCTTATGATATGCGTAGTGGAAATACCAGAGAAGATGGAGGAGACTGCTGTTGGGGAGGAGACTGCGGAGGAGGAGACTGTGGAGATGGGGACTGTGGAGATGGAGACTGCGGAGATGGAGACTGCGGAGATGGAGACTGTGGAGACGGGGACTGTGGAGATGGAGATTGTGGAGATGGAGACTGTGGAGGAGATGATTAACCTTCCAGTTTAGCTTACGTAAACATCAGGGATTGCTGGACCAACCATCAGGCAGGCCACAAAAGACTGTGATTGATGATTGTACTTGCGCATAACCAAACTGCAGACTTTGACCGGTCTGGTTAAAAATTGCATAAAAATAGGAATTAAACTTTGTGTTTAAATTTATGAAATGATAGTCTATTATGGTAATGGATGTTATGTCTTTTACACAGCCAAAGAAAGAAAGACATAAACAAACACTTCAATTTATGCATGGATGGCATCGATGTTAGGCAGGGCTCAGCATTGAAGGAAAAAACAACAAATTAATACAAAAATACATTTTATTTCACTACATTTCCACACTTTACATCATTCCCCACCTCCACAATCACCTCCACCACCACCACCACAATCCCCACCACCACCAGAGTCTCCTCCATGCCCGCCATCATGACTCGAAAAACAATCTCCGCCGCCGCCACTGCCTCCAAAATGTCCCGTATCAGAGGAATGATGATGATTCCACCAACTCGGCTCAAAACCCTCGGAATTATTTTTATTATCATCGCCATCATCGTGTTTATCATCAATAAAATGCGTCACAACATCCCCATTACTATTATTATGCATATCTTCGGTATTACGATCATTGACGTCATTAAAACTGGAATGTGACCCGGAATTTGACCCATGATCCGTGGAACTATTTCTTTTGCCCCAATCAGGCACGGGACCGAAGCAACAAGCACAAGTACAACAATCTTCGATTCTGTAAATGTTGATGATAAATAAATGTTTTTTTTTAATTAAATAAAAATTACTGACATGTCGCGTTTGGTTCCAACTGGCGGAACTGGATCCAGACATGTTTTGAGACGCACAGGTTGCTCGGTTACTATCGTGTACGGAGTTATCGGACTCGATTCCATCGTGACAAATGACGTCAGATCGATTAACGTTTATCTACCACCTGAAAAGTTCCATAGGATCGATTAGTTTATCCAAATAAATCGTTAAAACTTGTTGTAAAACAACGTACGATGGTGATGTTGGTGTTTGCATCGTCACGGCTCACGAGTTTACGTGAATGGGAATTTCCCATTTGCGGAATGGAAGGAGCGATTAAGTGATAATAAAACTTTAAAAACTCTTCCTTCCTCATTAAATTGATCCAGTCCCTATCCTGTTTCAAGTTCATATATCATAAAACTTACAAAGAAATCGGTAGCCAATGAAATTTGTTGTTTTTGTAATGAAATTTGTTGTATTTGCAATGAAATTTGAGTAAGTAATAAATATCGCATAAAAAACAAAAATAATTGTTTAAAGCCATTGTTACAGAGAAAATGTATTTAACAATGAAAATGAGCATGTAAAACTCATTGTTAGAAAGAAAACAATGGTTGAAAATCGTTGTCACAATGAAGACAATTGTTTAAAGCCATTGTTACAGAGAAAATTTGCTTAAAGCAATTGTTTAAAGTGTTTAACAATGGAAATGAGCATGTAAAACTCATTGTTAGAAAGAAATGAATGGTTTAAAATCGTTGTCACAAATGACAATTGTTTAAATGAAATTTTGTTCAAAATTGTTTAAACAAGATTTATTTTGAAAAAACAAGAAATTCGAAAAGGATTTAGTTCGAACACGAAATACTTCGACAGGATTTAGTTTGAATCCATATGTCTTTTTATTTTTATTATGGAGATTATGATCAGAATGGCGTTTCATAGTATTTTATTCCATACTGTATATACAAATTAATTGGAGAAAAAAAAAAGATCACAGAATAAAAATCATGAGCTTAAGTTGTATAGTGGTGAAGTTAAATAAATTTCTTCGGTTTCTTGGTTTCTTTATATGGTATGTAGAAAAATCTCAGTTTTTTCTTTGGGTGATCAGCGTAAACATTCCAAACAACAACAGCATAGTGTCGCACACATGGCGAATAAGCAACAGTCTTCGGCCATTCCACCTCTTCTCGGTTCTTCTTGGACGTAACTGTAGAGATAAATATAGAAGAATGAATAAGATAAATTGAAATGTGGTTGGTTGAATGATAAATTTTCATGTGATTTTTCTTTTTATGACCTCATTGATAATTGGTTTTAGGAAGTCTGTTATCAGTTAAATCGATTTCAGTATATTATTACACCACTTAAATGGGATTTTTAGCATTAAAACTAATTTTACAATAAAATTGATTGTTTAAAGCCATTGTTACAGAGAAAATATGTTAAAAACAATTGTTAAATTGTAAAATTATTTGTTAGAAAGAATACAATTGTTTAAAATCGTTGTCATAATGAAGGTGATTGTTTAAAATTATTGTTAGAAAGGAATCAAGTGTTTAAAATCATTGCTAACAGTAGTTTTTAAAACTGGTTTTTAATAATAGTTTTTCTTTGTGACAATATGGTTTTAAACAATTCTCTTCACTGTGACAATGATTTTCAACAATTGTCTACACATGGCCCACATCATTGTTTAACCCACTCTTCTCTTCACCACAACAATTTTTTCAACAATTCAACCAAACAAACAAAACAAAACCTACACAACAGTGTTTCCTTGCTGGTAAGGTGACGGTGCCCCAGTTATGACTCCTTTATCAGCTCCATAATACGGCTGTCCATACCCAGGCTGTCCATACCCAGGTTGCCCATACCCAGGTTGCCCATACCCAGGCTGCCCATACCCAGGCTGCCCATACACAGCAGGATATCCAGCCTGCTGAGGATGAGGATGATGTTGATAATGCCCATGTTCAGGCATCCCAGCCTGGGGATAGGGCTGTGCATAGCCCGGCTGTGCAGGAGGATACGGTGTCGCCGTCGCCATACCTACAAAACAATAAAATAAAACTCAAATCACTCAACGCACTTTGTACTTTAAACATCACAAACACCGATAACAAACACCCACCTGGCGGCGAATAGGGAGTCGCTCCTGGCGGCGGAAAGTGTGAATCGTTGTACGGCGGCGGCGCACTTGGGTATTGACTCATGACAGCTGCTGTAATAAAGCGAAACGAAGGCTATTACGACGGTTTCGCAATTTTTTCAAGGCGAATCCGGTGTATTTACTCGTTATGTACACGTATGAGAAAATAAATAAACTGAACTAGTTAAATATTAATGTTTTTTGACGTCATCGATGGTGTAATTGCTGTTTGACACGAATGTGTTGTTGGAAATGTTGCTGTGTGACAGTCAGGTCATGTGAATAAATGGTGGTTGTTGTTATTGAAATAATTTTTTTTTTTGGTTTTTTGAGGGTTTGGGTTGAGGAAGTGATTGGTTTGTGGGGTTTGGGTGGTTGGGGTTTTGTTAGGTTGATTGTTTTTACCTGAGTGTTTGTTGAAGATGGAATTAAGGTTGTGATTTGTTAAAATGGAGATCTGTGTTTTTCCCAAGTACCAGCAATACCTGGAGTGAATGGTCGATGTGATGATGCTGAGTGAAATAGTTATGAAATCTTCCGGTAGATGGAGAGTGTGTCTTACAGCTGGAGCGCCTTATATGTTTTTTGGTCATTTTGGAAATATTTTTGGTCTAAATGTAAATCCCTGATTTGGAAACTTTAGATCTTGAATAAAATTTGTTTTTGGTTTCTATATTTTGGTGACCATGTTTCAATGTTTTGAAAAAAAAAATTTTTTTTCAAAATTATTTTTCTAAATTAAATTTATTTCTTGATATTTTCACTCACAAGTTAATTTTAAATTCTTTTAAGCATTTTCTTTTGTATTTTAATTTTATTTATTTATTTTCGTTATCAAATATCAAACTTCAAAAAACTGCCACTGACGGCGCCCTAGTAAAATCCTCCATCATAACACATGTGCTACTTGTTTGGGCCAAAGCAACCAAAAACAACGCTGAAAACAACTAAACAACCTTTGATACTTACAATAATTTTTGTTCATTCACCCTCTCCAGCGCCATTGACGACAATTTGCTTGCGCAACTGACAAAGTAAACACGGAAAAATGGTCAAAGAACAATATAAAGAAGCTGACGTAACCCGTAAAATGTAAATGGAACCAAACAAATGCAACTCTGGTATTATTTAACTAACTAATTAATTAATTAATTAATATTTTATCATTTCACAGATCCAGAGTTGATTTCGAAATCCAGAGTTCACAAGACATTCGTAAACAAGCCCACATACATGTCGTTCATCGTGTTCTTTACGAACAAGATAATCCAAAAAATCCGGTTCCATACGGGGTTTTGGATCGACATATGGTATAAAAACATGAAAAAAATTATTTATAAACGATATTATATGAAATTTGGGGTTTTTAATTGATAAATTGATGAAATTTAATTTTTTTTAATTCAGGGAACGAGCAACAAGGACGCAAAATGCGAAACTTGCGGCAAAGGATTGGCCGAATGCATCGGACATTTTGGTTACATCGAATTAGATGTACCCGTTTTTCATATTGGGTATTTTAACAGCATTGTAAATGTGTTACAAAGTATTTGCAAGGTAAATAGTTGGTTTTGATGATTTGTTTTGGATTTTATTTGATTTTTTCGATTTATATCGTGTTTATTTGATTATTTCGATTTATTTTACAATTTTTTGTATGGTGTTTAGACTTGTGGCAAGGTTTTGTTGCCTAGTGACGAAAAACAGAAGTATTTAGAACGGATTCGAAGATCTAGTAATTCGTATCTACAGAAAATTACAGTCAGAAAGGATATTATTAAGAAATGTAAAAAGATTGGAACTTGTCCGTACTGTTTTAGTCTAAATGGTGAGAATTGATCACGAATTTATTCAAAAAATTAAACTTTAGGATTTGGAAAAATAATTTTTTTTTTTTTTTTTTTAAATGTAGGTGTCGTGAAAAAATGTGCGTTTTTGAAGATAAGTCACGAAAAACGAAAACCTAGTAAAAGAAACGCCGTCGATCCCGGAGTTTCGATGGAAAAATTTCAAACTGCGATTGAATGTAACAAGGATTTAGGAAAAATAATTCAGAAAACTAATTGTGTAAATATAAATATTTGAATTTTCATGAAGAAAAAATTGAAATTTTATGTTTTTATTTATTTTTAGGAAATATTTAATCCTCTCGAGGTTAAGGCTTTGTTCCAGCTGATCACAAAAGAGGTTAAACAAAAAAAAATCGATTTATAACAAAAAATAATCGAAAAATTGATTTATTTTAATTTTTTTATTTAAATTTAGGATATTCCGTTGTTGATGATGTTGAGTGACAAAACTAAACCGGAAGATATGATCATGACTTGCATTCCCGTCCCTCCGAACTGCATCCGTCCATCCGTCGTGTCGGATTTGAAGAGCAGAACGTAAAATATAAATCTATCAATGATAAAATTCGATTTTTCAAATTTTTTTTTCATTAATTCCACAGGAACGAAGACGATTTGACGATGAAATTGATGGAGATTGTTCTTTTGAACGATTCTATTAGTAAGAATCTAAACGATGGAGCGAAAATGGATAGAATTAATACTGTTTGGGAGCATTTGGAACTTCAATGCGCGATTTATATGAACAGTGAAACGTCGGGAATTCCACGGAAAATGCTGGTAAATTGTTAAAAATGAAATAAAAATTAAAATAATTCATTTTTCGTATTTATTTCACATTTTAGTCGGATAATAAACCTACAAAAGGTTTAGTTCAACGTTTAAAAGGAAAACAGGGACGTTTTCGAGGGAATTTATCGGGAAAACGAGTGGATTTTTCCGGTCGAACAGTCATTTCACCCGATCCCAACCTTCACATTGATCAGGTTTTTATTAAATTATAATTTTTTAATTTAATTTTCACGTCATTAATCCAAAATTTTCAAAATTTATGCTTTAGGTTGGAGTTCCGGTACATGTGGCTAAGATTTTGACGTATCCCGAACGAGTCACGCCGCATTATATCGAATTAATGAGAAAACTCGTTACTAATGGTCCCGATGTTCATCCTGGAGCCAATTATTTGTTCAAAGTATACAAGATAATAACAAGAAATTTTTTCAATTCGGGAATCGGCACAGACTTGCAAAGGATTTGCAAGTAATTTTAATTTTTGATCATTTTTTTTTTAGAAATTAAGAAATTAATTTTTGTGTAATTTTTAGTTGGGAGACATTGTCGAAAGACACATGATGGATAATGACGTAGTTTTATTTAACCGGCAGCCATCTTTACACAAACTTAGTATCATGGCACATCTTGTACGTACTACGTAGAAATTTAATTTCATGTTGTATAATTTAATAAAACGGTTTTATATTTTTTTACAGGCAAAAATCGTTCCACACCGGACGTTTCGTTTTAATGAATGTGTTTGTACGCCTTACAATGCTGATTTCGACGGTGATGAAATGAATTTACATTTACCCCAAACCGAAGAAGCGAGAGCCGAAGCCTTAATTCTAATGGGGGTAATGGAATAAAATATTTTCTTAAAGAAAAAATTTTTTAAAATAATTTTATATTAACTTTTGTATTTTTTTAAATTTTTAGACCAAAAATAATTTGGTTACTCCCAGAAACGGTGAATTAGTGATAGCCGCAACTCAGGATTTCTTAACGGGCGCTTACATCATCACTCAGCGCGACACATTCTTCGACAGAAACCAATTTTGCCAATTAGCAGCATCACTACTCGCGAATAAGGACACTGGAATGAAAATCGACATTCCGCCACCAGCCATTATGAAACCAATGCGTCTATGGACTGGAAAACAACTTTTCGGTTTGATTTTAAAACCGAACAAACAATGTCCAGTGAAACCGTGTTTACGTGCCACAACAAAAGCGTACAAAATCGACGTAAAAACCAAGTACGGAAAAGAAGACATGGTCAGCAACGACTCCTGTAAGGCCTTAAAAAATTAAATGTTTGTTTTTTACTTAAAAAAAAAAAAAAATTTTTTTTATTCTAGATGTCATAATTCAAAATGGCGAACTATTATGTGGACACATGGATAAGTGTATACTCGGTTCCGGCTCGAAAAACAACATTTTTTACGTTTTATTGCGAGATTTCGGGTCGCAATATGCGGCCGATTCGATGTGGCGATTGGCACGAATGGCGTCACAGTATCTAATGATGGAAGGATTTTCCATTGGTATCGGTGACGTGACGCCTGGAGTTAAGTTGCTAAGCGAAAAAGAGGAATTACTCGAAAAAGGGTAATTTTTTTCATCGGAAAAAAAAAATAATAATTTCTGAAAATTTTAAAATTTTGTTTAAATATTTTTCTAGAGACGTTGATTGCAAGGCTTGGATTAAAAAACAGGAAGAGAAGAAATTGACATGTATGGCGGGCTGTAACGAGGAAGAAACACTCGAAGCTGAGATTTTGGGACTTTTATCGAAAATTCGAGACAAGTTAGGTGACATTTGTCGCGATGAATTACCGAGAAGCAACAGTCCATTGATAATGGCGTTGAGCGGATCGAAAGGATCGTATATAAATATATCTCAAATGGTCGCTTGTGTGGGTCAACAAGCCATAAGTGGTCATCGTGTACCGGATGGATTCGAAGACCGATCGTTACCACACTTCAAAAGACGCTGTAATTTATTTTTTTTTTTGTGAAATTTTTGATTTTTATGATTTTTTAATGAATTTTTTGAATTTTTTTGTTTTTAGCGAAAGAACCCGATGCAAAAGGATTTGTCAGGAATAGTTTTTATTCGGGTTTGACGCCGACGGAATTTATATTTCACACGATGGGCGGTCGAGAGGGTTTGGTCGATACCGCGGTAAAAACTGCGGAAACTGGTTACATGCAGCGGCGACTCGTTAAAGTAAAATATTTTTGATTAACTTGAATTTTCTAATTTTTTATTTATTTATTAATTTATTAATTTTTTTCTTAGTCTTTGGAAGATTTGTGTGCGCAAAATGATAATACGGTTCGAAATTCGCAAAATGACATCGTCCAGTTTTCTTTCGGTGCCGATGGTTTAGATCCAGCCGATATGGAAGGAATTGATAAACCTGTTGATTTTGATCGGGTTTTGGATTATGTTAAAGTAAGAATACTTACATTTTTTGGATGAAACAATTTTTAATTTTTTATTTTTTCTTTGT
>JAQFZO010001673.1:0-14775 GCA_034695885.1 Geophilus flavus
CTTTGTATCTTTTAAAAAATTGCTGTGATTGTTTAAATTTTGGGTCGTTTGAATATTTCCCGATAAAACTGACGGGGTCGAGTCCCGGGAAATTTCAAACGGTCGAGAACCAGAATCCCTAGTTCTGTCCGTAATGTTGTACAGAACATAAAAAGGTTCCATTCCATGGCCCAAAAAAATGGAAAATGCTATTCTAATAAATTGTCAGCAAATTCTATTAATATTTTGAACTAAAGAAGGTTAGGTTAGGTTAGGTTTGGGTTAGATATTAATGACCAAAAACATGTAAATTTGTCAATTAAAGGTTTTACTGAAACTGGAAGTCCTCAATGACTGCAAGACACTCTAATTCAGGTATTGAGTAATTCCACTCTGTACCATGTAATACTCTGTTAGCGAAAGAGAGTGTTTAATTCACCCCATTTCGGGTACCGTATTAAATAATTCGACTCCGCACCATGTAATACTCTACTACTAGTAAAGCCCGTGTTTAATTCATCCCAACTACCTTTAGATCGGGTTGCAACCAACGTTAGTTAATTTTAAACTGTAGATTATTTAACTGCAGATTTAGCAAATGTTGGTACAACCCACACTTAGATTATGAACCACATCACTAGGGCACGGAAGTTCATGCAAATGCATCGTTTATTTTGGTTCCTATTGCACTCATTTCACCATTTCTCAACAAATTACATTGCGTGTAATTGAAAAATAATACTTTTAAATTGCATATAATTGCATATTTTGATGGTTTTTAAAAATGAGTGCATATTTTGTTGGTTTTAAAATTTGAGAGCATATATTTGGTGATTTGTGGGAAATTCTTCATGGCTTTTTATGATTTTTGGCAACACCCTGTTTAATTTTTGCAAATTTCTGCAATTTCCGTTTGCACGGTGGTTACTTTTACCAAATTTTTATGATTTCCTGTTCAATTGGGTGATACTCGCCATTTTGGATAAAATTCAAACAAATCACAGAAATTTGAAAAAATGAAATTGGAAATAAATTTCTGGTTTAATTTTTGCAAATTTCATTGAGTGGAGAAAATTCAATCTGAATTCACTGAAATTTGCATAAAATCAACAAGAAATTGAGTTATTGTTGAAATTTTACAAATTTCCCCCTTTCCATTGAATCATGGGAACTTTTAATAGCATATTCAATAGCATATTTTTAAGTGCATATTTGCATGCATATTTTTAAGTTTTTAAGAGCATGAACTTCTGTGCCCTACACATCACCTTTTGACACACATAGGGTCCTTTTTAGTTACCGTTAAGTCACTTAATGCATAATCTATACAGTATGTCAATAATTATTCACCCCGAACACACATGCAAGTCGTGATTAGTCACAAATTGGCTCAAACCGCAATTACACCTCATTATTAAGACAAATTTCTCTTTTGTCCACTTTTGGCTCCTCTTTATTCCATTATTTCTAGACCATTCTAAATGATTCGTTACTGCACACCATCCTCAGACACTAATGGCAAATTAATCACAATTAGGCATATATCAAATTGCATTGCCTCCAGTACTAAAAGTGTAAATTGCATTACCACCTAATTGCATGAATTTATTTGTTTTTCCCTTCAAACCTAAATAATTTTAAGCTTCAAACCAAAATGTGGTTAAAGCAATTAATATTGTAAAACTTCTTTCTTACCTTTAATGCATCATAAAAATGAAAACAACTTTAATAAAAATCAATACTGATTATTTTCTTTTTCCTCAACATTAAAAAAATTAATCTGTGTTGTCTGCCCATTTTTATGGTGAAATAAACCAATAAGTAACCTGACCATATTTTCAAAATGGGATTTTTTCATTTTTTCATATTTTTGTCCATAAATTTCAGTGAAAATGAGATTTTCAAAGCATAAAATGACAAAAACTTTACTTCTTTTGAGTGTGCTCACATGTTGTTTCCTTATTACCAACAGGATATTACATCCTTGAGTATTTGTTCTTGTAGAAATTGAGGGCTTTCTTCATTTCAAAAACTCTCAAAACCAATATTTTGTCCATCCATTCAAGAAAAATAAAAAAAATTCAAAATCTTTTATTCCAAACTCAGCTTTTTATCTCCCAACTCCTCTTTTATTCAAAAAATGTACAAATGTCAGCATTTTTTCAAATCTTTTCTGTAATTTCTTTCAATTTCAAACCTGGCAAAATATTGGAAAAAAAAGTGTTAAAATTGAAAATAAAATTTTTTTTACTATAAAAAGAATTTTTTGTGACTTTCCCTCCTCCTTCTTGTCACTTCCCCATAAAACTGCAGTTTTCACTTTTATTAAACTCTTCTAATATTTCCTAAAAGTTGTTACCGTAGTTCCATGGTTTTTTAACTTTTTTTCCTTTTTAGCAATTTAAGGGAAGGTATGCTATCAGCTTTGTACTTTATTTGACATTTTAGGAAATGTCTCGACGTTTTAGAATCATTTCCGTGCCATTGCCAAAACGATGGGGCTTAGAGGTTAAATGGGGTAAAATCTTGCAGCAATAAAATGCTTCACTGCACAATGATTACGAATACTTTTCACATTTTATCACTTTGAATTACTATATTTTATGTCTCTGATATTTTGACTTTGGGGTTTGGCGGAGGGGGTTTCGATTCTAAATGTATTGTCTGCGATGGGGAAAGTTTTTGTCTGTTTATCCTGCAGTGATCAAAAAATACTACGAAGTTTGCGAACAGAGGCCCTTACAAAGTTATAGTTATAGTTATAAAGTTACAGTTATAACCTGTGTCATGTACTGTATGTCCAATATTCCTTTCATGGAACACATGCAAACTCACTCGCCAAGCCTAAAAGCTAGGCCGTGAAGCAAAACACAAGCAGTCGATTTACCGGTAAAACACGGACTAATTTATTCACAATCGAATCCCCTAGTTACAAGATAAAAACCAACTGCTAAAACAGTCTCCAAAGCTACACTAACACCACAACCTGTAATGCTAACTGTATAATTATATAAACCTAACTTTCTTGCATTATTAGTGAGTTAGCGCAACGGTTTCTTTATACCCTTCCGTTCCTTATAACCCGTGCTTATACTTATGATTATATTCATAAGGAAAGGAAAAATTTTTTGTGTTGGCGTAAGATTTTTCCTTATAAAATTACACTATGTTGTGGTTGTTGTTGTTTGGTACTACATCCAACCGAAGGTTGAATGGGTTTAGATCAGAAAACTCATTCTGGTGCTAAATTCAGATGTTGAAAAGTTGCTAGATTTAATACTAATCGTACTATGAATAAAATGAGACCAAAATTTAAACAATTACAGCAATTTTTTAAAAGATACAAAGCACTGAACTTTTGAGGTGGGGTAGCATGGTCGTCGCCATTTGTAAAGGGGTGGAGTCAATTATAAGGATCTTGCACATGATTAGCTGCGCTATTTGATAAAATAAGGTTATAAGGGACCCTTTTCCTTACACATATAACCTTATACAGCAGTTAATAAGCATAGGGAAGGGTTATAAGTAAAAAGAAACCGTTGCGCCAACTCTCTACTTATAACTGTAAGCATCACCGATGTTTGTACGCGGAGGCTTTTCTTTATAAAGTTATAGTTAAAACCTGACTCCGTTTATCTAGCTTTAATAATCTTATAATTCTGACTTTCTTACACTATTTATAAAAATTAGGATAATTAAATGAAAAAACTCAGTTATAATAGGCTCCACCCCTTTGCAAATGGCGACCACCATGCCACCCCGCTCTAAAGTTCAACCGTGTAAATCTTTTCATCTAATACCAATTCTGGGAACTTTGAATTGATCATTTAATAAATAATAACAGAAATCAATAAAGGGGAAGAAGTATGACACTCCATATTGAAAATAGCAGACCACTGCTATGATGTCGTCAAACTCTTTCACTTTATTGGCTCTTTCTGCATAAAAACTGACACAATTTATGTTTTTAATGATTTTTTGTGTGTGTACACTTCTCAAGATATTTCATTTAAAGGTTGTTAACTTGTTACTACAGTGAATGTAGTTTTTAATCCCTTTTTACACATCACATCCTCAACATGTGTTTGGGAAACTTTTTTCTTGTTTATCCTAGTTGCCCATAGGAGTCAGTTTTTGTGGCTTCTGCTACTCACTCGACTATTGGTGGGCGCAGGTGTTGTATAAACAGGAAGGATGAAGCCCAACTATTGAGAAAAGAAGCCACAGTGTTACTTTGTCGAATAGGTAGTGAAAACAACTTTTGAAAACAAGGGGATTGACTTTACTTTGTGATGATGATGATCAAGTTGAAAACAGTAAAATTATCGATTTTTTTTAGTTGTGGGAATTTTACGGAAATGATTTTAAAAATAAAAGATTGCATTTTCTCGAACGTACAAGAAAAAAATTATGAGACTATTTTTTACGTGAGATAATTAAATATCTCGTGAATTATATTTTTGTAATCACAGTCTCGTATGAGAAAATAAAAATCACTTAATTAAAATTTCATAAATTAATTAACTTGTGGTATATCCCGTGCCCAAGGTATTATGTATTTTTATGTAGTGACATTTTTCATTTGGTTTTTTGGTATTAATTCTTGCCTGGGCTAGCTGAAGACCTCCATCTTTGTTTTGAACAGTATGCATGCGTCCACCCTTAAAAATCAACCAAGTTGTACATTATTTAATAAATAAAGCAATCTTTAGCCATCATTTTTATTATATTTAAGTATTATATTACATCTGATATAACTTCAGGTGTAATTTCATACTTTCTTAGACTTAAAGGCCTCCAATAGTTGGAGAAGTAAAAAAATTTAAGCTTGTAACGAGTGATCCATCCCAAATTCCTATTTTTTTCATTGAGATTTTTTCTGTTTTTTTTAGTGACAAGTTTTCACCATGTAATCAATTTCAGCTGATCACAGTGTCTTGTCTGAATGGATGGATGGATGGATGGATAGATGGATGGATGGATGGACAGACAGACGCCTTTGAACATTATACTGTACGTGTTAGACAGAGAAGTACACCCATAGAAATTTAGAAACCAAATGGCCTTGAAAACTAAATTTAACTTCACATTCAATTCAGCACAACTAACTTAATATTTACTAGTAATTTCATTATTATTATTACTATTATTTGTCTTCCTATGATTCTATGACTACGTAGAAAATTTTTAGGGGTCCATTTACTTCTCTGCCTCACCCTGTGAGTGGAATTGATACTTGCATCAAAATATAGGATGAACAAGAATAACTTATTACCTGAAAATTCATTCAAATTAAATTTTTACAATATGCAATTTTTAGATGTTAAAAAACATTTTTTTATTACTGTAATTTGCCTCTGAGCTTCTGGAAACCTTCACCATCAAAATGAGCACAATTAAATTTTTTTTTCTTTATTTCTCTCTGAATAACCATCCCATTTTAGGATGGATTCTGGGATGCTCTACAACTTTCTAATTGGAACATTATGACTTAGGCCTAACTCAAATAGTTTTTGAGTCAAAAATTGAAAAGTCGTGATTTCTTCGAAAGTGAAGATTCGTTTACCAAGAACTCAGCGAAGACGTTCTTTAACGTTCAGCACCATTCGCTCCCAAAATCCTCCCCACCATGGGCTAGTTAACCCCTTGATAACTGGATCCAACCTCAACGATGCACAAAACAAATTTCAAAGTTCAAAAATTATTTCAAGTGATAAGTTATTCTGATTCACCCTGTATAATCAAAAATATATCTCTTTACTTTGTAAAACATTAAAATTTCAACCGAAAACCCATCCTGGAGTGTTTTTAGCTCAATTTACCTCCAGAAGTATTTCAATCATTTTTTAAAAATTATTTTTTTCATAAATTGCATAACAAATTGCTATCAACACCTGCAAAAACAGATAAAATATGAAAAATGTAGAATTAAAAACTTTTAAAGAAAAATGTGCAGAATTTAATTCACACCAACCATCTGGCATTTAAAATATTTTCCTACATAATAACTCCTGACTCATTTTCACCACAAGTCACCACTTTGTATAAACTTCACACAAAGAAAGAAAGAAGCCAAAATAGTTGAGGTGTAATTATGTCAATAACCCTCTCCAACTATTTACAGTTTACACAAACAACATAAACAAATTAACCCATAACTCAGGTATAAAAAAAAGTTCTATTTTAATCACTCAAATCAAACTCCATCCAAAACACCAAACTCACTCCCAAAAGCCCAAATCCAATTAAAATCAAAGAGGAAAAAAAATCAATAAAAATCACCTTACCTTAAAACACATGGAAAAACAACAATCAAATTCCCATCTGACATTTTTATACCATCAGGAAACTCTATCTGACAAGTTTATGAAAGCTTACCAAAATACTACAAGGATGAAATCCTGTCTATGACAAAAATAATGGATTATAAATAGAAGTTTGACAATCCATTGTCATACCCTTAATTGTTGTCTTTGTGGTTGGTTAAGAATAATCATCGAATTATAATTAGTGCTAACATGATATACTTTATCCAAGTATCCCTTTTGTGGCAGGCATCAGTTAAAATTTTTAGCTTTTAGAAAGTTTTATCCTAAAGCTACAAACAAAATATATTACATTTTAGTTTCTTTGTTGGGGGCTTGTAATAATGCATTACTTATACCTACTCATCTGTAACGACAATGGATAACGCATAATATTTTTAGTGTAACTAACATTTTATAACAATGTTACTTGTCTTTTAACAATACGCTAATGCCATCCAGTGCATTTAAAAAATAACATCCCTAAGTCCGAAAACTTCAAAAACAAAATATTATTAAAACCGTCCGTAAAAACCAACGGAAAAACTCTTGCATTCAAAAAAGATTTCTAAAACTGAGCTAAACCAATGAAACTATCAACATTTTATAATGTTACAGTTGTCTTGTAACAATATACCAATGCCAACCCACAGACCTGGAGAATAACGCGTTACTTTTTCGTGTAGTCCATAACGCGTTACTTATACGGTACCTACTCATTCTTTAATGAAAATGGATAACGCGTTACATTTTCAGTGTAACTATAACATTTTATAACGTTACAATTATCTTGTAACAATACACCAATGCCACCCAGTGCATAGCGGGTAACAATTAAAAAAAAACTTCCCGAAGTCCAAAAACCCGGAAAACAAAAAAATCATTAAACCCGTCCAAAACTCATACATTCAAAAAAGATTTCTAAAACTGAGGTAAACTAAATCTGAAGAAAACAAAACCCATTATTCCACCACCAAAAAACAACAAAACACAACAATGACGAACGATTTTTCCAATGACCCGCAACAACCAAAAACATTGCATACACTTTCCGGTCGATTAAAAACAAGCAACAATTTTCATTTTTATATATATTTATTTTTATAATAAATTATTATTATTTTTTTGGGTCTTTGTTGCCTGGAGACTCGGCTCAAGAGCCAATTTCCGGCTAATGCTGTAAATGGGGCAGGGAATTGGAGATCGAAGGTCAGTAAATCGATTTAACCATTAAGTACCGACACCTAAAAGCATAAACATAAACAAAAAAAAGACACTTACTTGAACTTCCAGTGCGTGGTAGGCGACGATTAGGCCTAGTAATACTACAGTTGATACAGAAATGAGTGTTTTGAATGCAGTGGAATAAAAAGAAGCCTATAAAAAAAAGTTGAAAATATTTATTATTAGACATATGAAAAACGAGTGGAATTTGAAACTAATTAAGTAGGAATTCAACCCTTTTGCGCGCGCAAAAAAAAATGATGTGAAAATTAATAAATCAACTGAAAAAAAATGACAGCCACGTGCTGATAAATATTAATATGATTGATAGGATGCGGATAGTTATTTACTAAAAAACAGTCAAAATATTTAAATTCATACTTAAGAAAAAATAGTTAAATATTTATTTATATTTTTTTAATTCTACCCAATTTTAAATAATTTGATTACAATGGCTTTAACGTACAGTAGCGGTCAAAAGTAAAGATCCAATCGGTTTTTTTCTAATAACTCGGATGCGAGTTGGCCAAATGTTTTGAAATTTTTAAGTTTCACGAGTAATGTCAGTCCTACTAGACCTTAGTAAAGATTTATGCTGTGTAAAAACTTTCCGAGTCACGGGATGTGATCGGGGCAAAAGTGAACGATGCAATTTTTTCTAGGTTTATACTTCGTCTAAGGATTCATTTTTATCTCCTGCTAAATATTTTTGATCTTGCACGTGTATTTCCATCAGTCACTACTTTTATTCACGGAAATTTAGTTAAAATTAGATATTGGAGGTCTAGAAACCCCGAAATATTTGTTTTTGGACAAAAAAGGCCAAATATTTACTAACGTCCAAAATATTTATTTATATTTAGATTTATATTAGATTTGACTATTTTTCTACATACCGTAATGATTAATATATTTTTTAAAAACTCACTTTAGTATACAATCCTCCAGAAAAAAGTTCATTTTCAACGACCATCATTAGAATTCCAAACATTCCCATAACAAGAGCATAATCGCTGATTCTTTTCCTTTTCTCAAAAAGTGCTTTTCGTCTTCCAAGACGATACCCAACATTCGGTTTGTTACTTCTACGGTGGTGCTGTTGACTTCCCGCACGTTCGTGATTGACTCCAACGAGAGCCAGACCAGGGTCTTCGATATCCCCGCGTACGAGGCCCTTCATGGAACCGGAGAGCGAAGGCGACGGCGATCCGAGGCAAGGCTTTCGCAGTTGCTTGAAATGCCGCAGCGCGCCATTGACTCGCATCGAATCGGCCGCGATGTCGGCGATGATTTCGTTTCGGCCGCTGCCCACCAACTGATGGTGGTTGCAGTGGTAGCACGTGGCTTCAGGGTGCGAATGTTGACGTATGATCGGGTCCCGCGATAATCGCTCGCCGAGTACCGAGCGAACTGATTCGCGGGAGACGGCGCGGCTCAGGCCTGTGTACGGCGCTAAGAGTACGCTGGGCCGCGCAGGTCCCGCACCGAGGTGTACGATGTCGTCGTTCGCGGCCGGGTGTTGATCCGAACAGCGACGGCAGTGGAGCGCGATGTCGGGCACCGAGCGGGTGGCTTCCTGCACCGATCGCGTGTGGCCTCCGCCGAGCTTATTGCCCGAACCTTGCGGGTTGCATCCCGAATCATCCCCGCACGATGGCGCTGTCAGGCGTGGTAGAATTGGCGCCGTGTCGACCACGCATGCGTGTGGGGCTGTTCCGGCTGGTGTCACCATGACTACAGACATGGAGTGACGTGCTTTTGTTTACGGTGGTAAATCAAGATGGCAGAGCCAAATTAAATGAAACAAATGGGCAGATCTAAAAGGAGAGTTTTAAATGGATTAATAACTTGGAATTTTTTTTTTTTTGAGGAAATAAAGTTATGTTAAAAATAAAAGTTTGTGAAGTTTAAAAATGAGGTTAATAAAATTATGGCAAAGAGATCTAAAATTATAAAACTACACACTGCAAAAAAAACAGATTTACAAAAAAAAATTAAATTTTAAATACTGAAACTTAATCAATCTAAAATTGTCATGCACTCCTGATCTCAAACTCTTGAGATTGATCGTTAAATCTCAACTTTTGCATTTGTAAAATTTTTGGGAAGTTGATATTTGAAAGATAAAATGACGTCATTTTTACAGTCACGTGACTGTATTTCAACAGAATAAACCGTTTATTCCGATTATGTTTCTGGAATTGAATGCACCTAATGTTTAGATCTGAATTTACGTCTACTTTCTATCATGCATGGTACGGTTAATTCTATTTTACCTTTTCAAAATGTAAATCTGATGTAAAACCCTAAAACGTTTGTAAAGGTTAGCTTTGTCCACAAATTTACAGATGTGAAAGCCTTAATTTACACATGATTTACAGTAAATTAATATAATGCAAAGCTGGAATTTTTTGCAGTGATAGATGATAACCAAAGACTACCAAAACACTAAACTCTAAACTGATAAAACATAGCATGCCTTTCCAAAAAAGTAATGCACCATAAAAATAAACTATGTGCATAATTTTCTGTTATATTAAGTTAGTAAGAGGCTTTATGGTAAAATTTAAAAAAAATATGTTGCCAGCCCTAGCAAATAGAATTAGCCTAACTTGATAGTTACCAGCACTTCATATATATTTTTGGAATAATTATTTTACTGTTTAATCAAACATTATATTTAGTCACTAAAGTACATGACATTTTTATTTGTAACTAAAAATGAAAAGAATTTTTATACAGGTATTGTATTCTGACAATATCCTCATTGTACTGTTACATCCATCAAAAATTATTGCCTACCTATGTCATGCATCAGGCTATGATGTTTGTTTACTTCTACCAGTATGATTAATTATCATGTATGGGATACACAGTAGTGTTTTACAACCCAGAAACTTCTATTGCATGCTTCAATGCAATTGCACTAAATAGGAAAATTGCCTTGCTGACTAATAATACTAATGACACTCATTAATCAGTGGTTTGCTTGCCCCAAGCAAGCATTTTCACATTTCATATTGTGAGCATGAAGACAGGAGATAAACACAACTGCCAAATTTATCAAATAAGCAAATAAATCTAATATTTAACAGGAAGTGGCAGATGTTGTCACTTGATTTTTGCAAACATATCAAAAGATCCACTTCAATTTTACCATTCTAATTAAACTTTTATAAATACAATTAAAAGTGATAATGTAGGAAAATATTATTATTTCTTTCTTTCTTGTTAAAGCGTAGATTCAAAATTACTTTCAGCCATAACTTTTTTATGATGCAAGTTTAATACTTTTAAAATCCTGATTTTCTTTTTTCATTTAACCACTTTTATGGTTCTACTGTTATTGCTCTTTGAATTTTATGATTTTATGCACCATACTTGCATTTATTCATGGGTAGCATGTCTCAATTGAAAAATTTTGAATCAAATCTCACCCTACATGGGGTGTTGGATGTAATTAATGAACAGTGTCAGCACACATACATCATCAAGAAGTGCAATTTTATGTAGATGCTGCAATTCAATGTCTAATCAATAAATTTCCTGCATACACAAGACTTAGCAAATGATGTTGAAAATAGAAACAAATTCAATCTAAATACTTTTTTTCTCACTTTATAAGCAAGCAAGCAATTTTAAATTTAATTTTGGCCCAGGCACAGAATTTTAAAAAGAAATAAATAAATTTCAGCATAACTTCCTAGATGTTTGCATGTACACTGCTGGTATGTAATTTGCAGAATGTTGTAAGGAAAAAAATGGTTTAAAATTAAATATTTCTGGTTTGTTCTACACAGTTTTCTGTTAAGCAGGTACAATTCATCTAGTTGCAGTTTTTGCCACTGATGTCACTAGGGAACTGGTAAGAAAGTTCTACCATTAAAGGGAAATCTAGTATCTGGATCAATAAAAAACTGTTTGGAGGTTTGCTGTATTTTGATTTCACAGTGGCCTAGAAAATGGGACTTGAAATAATTTTTTATCAACAGTATATCACTTCCCTCCACCTTTTTTCTGTTTGAACAGAAGTAGAAATCAATTCTACTGTTTTTTGTTATTGACTGTAATGTTTGCTGAACTAAAAAAAATGTAATAGAAATTCAATAATTGTCAAGTTTTAGTGCTGAATTAGTTGAACAATTCAGTTTTAATACATTTCATTAACAATTATTGTCATAATAATTTAGTTAATAATTAAATACACTAATTGTTATGTTATATTGCATGACATTTATTATATTTAAAACTTTTAACAAACAGAATAGAGTAGATATAATTAAGTCTTAATATTGATTGTGACAACTCAACAAAAGCTGTGTGACAAAAGGCCAATGACTGTGCTGTGCTTGGCAGTGCCCCCACGTGTCAAAACTGAGATATAAAGCACATTCACTTGTCTTCCAATCATCATTAACTCTTATACAAAGATAGTTCCAGACATAAAATCTTTGTTCAGCAAATCATTAAACTCAGAAGCCAGGGGTTGAAAACATTACTGCTAATTTTAGCGTGCTACTGGTAGCAATTGATTTTTAATCAAAGTCAGTAAAATGTGAAATTATAAGAAATAAGTTAAGTGTTTTCACATCCAATCACTAGTCAGCTGGCATATATTAGTGAAATCAGTAGTATCATGCTAACTCTGCTATTTTTTAATTTAAAATTAGCATTGTCATAGTAGCAAACAATAAATATTTTCTATATGAGTGATAGCACACTCACACTAATTTTTGCAAGTAGAGTTTCAAACCATGTACAACAATACAAACCAACAGTAGAGTTGGCACAATGGTTTCCATACTAATCAATAAATTAGAGTACGAATATGTCATAAGAATCAGTTTCCATAAGTCATAAGTTTATAATTATAAGATAACTTTATAAGTTGCTGTAAGTAAACCTTCTGCACTTCTGCACAAACTCCCTAAAGCCTGGTTCCCACTAGCAAGCAAGCAAAATTCAGAAAGTACACAGTATGCAAGCAAGCAAGCAAGCAGCCATTCCCACACGAAAGCAAGTACAAGAAAGTAAGGAATCCAGCCAATAAGATTTGGTTTTTGAATAGACAATCAGCCAATAGCCATTTTTATTTCATGTATTTTGGGATGACGTCTTGGTATGATGGCCTCCTATTGGATGCTTGCTTCCAACCATTCTTGCTCATCTGCATAAGGTACAGTTGGATTGTACTTTCTGCTTGCTTGCTTTTGACGTCACAAAGCAAGCAAGCAAGCTTACTTTATGGTGAAAGCAAGCTTACTGTGTGAACTTGCTTGCTAGTGGGAACCAGGCTTTACTCTACGGTGATAGTTTGCACAAAAAAGCAGTTATAAAGTTATAATTACAGACTTTGTTATAAGTTAAAACTCTGTGGTGTTAAAATTTTGTTTCAAACGTTTTACAGCGATTTAAATATTCACAGTTGCTGTTATTGCGTCACTTCCGGTTAGACACCAAACACACAATTAAATAACTACCAAAATTTTTTTTCCTTAAATTTTGTAAGATGTTTTATTTTGATCCAAACTTTGGTTCAAAAAAAAAAAAATTGACATTAAAATTTCATTGCGCAGCTCCTTTAATTACTACGTCCACACTAACCTTAAGACGTTAACACAAAATTTATAACTTTGAATCCGCTAGCCGTAGTAATGAAAACCAAAAACTAATGGCAAATTGGAAATCTCAGCTATTCCGCGTGGAAAATTTTTTAAATTTAACAGAAAAACAAAAAAAAATGCTTCAAGTGATCAATGTGTAACTCGATTCCATTTTGCATGGCTTTACATGCCATAGCAGGCGCTCAATTTGACAGCTTGACATGTTAGGAGGCTGAATCGTGCCAAGTTTTAAAGTCGATTCGATTCCTGGAACTCGGAAATGCAATCTCAGCATAATAATAACGTCGGATGATGAAAAAAGAAATAAATAATAAGAGAAAAATAAAAAACAGGGAAATGGGGAATTGGTGCATATTTCCACTTTTTTCTCTTTTTTCTGCTGAATTCTGCACTTCTTCTTCTTTTATGGATTGATGGAGCAACTTTAAATGTAAACTGCTCTGCTGTTATTATTTTATCTCATCACTGCTTGTTTCAACAGACACTAAATTACTTTCCATTAGGTCTCCCATTTGTGTCTAACAAAACAGCAAAGTAAACACAGCATAAAGTTTAAAAAGTTTACCCAACCCATTTTTATGGGTTTGACAAATAAAAGAAAAAAAAACAACACATTTGTTTACAACCATTTTACACCCCATTTAAAAGGTTTTTAAGTAAACTAAAAATAAGATATAACAAAAGTGGAGAAAAAAATAAAATTTGTGGGAAAACTTTCAACACTTAAATGGAAAGTTTTTTTTTTTTTTTGTGGGGGGTGAGGAAAGAGATATATATATTGAAAAAAAAAAGACTGAAAAGTGTAAAAAGGGAAAAAAAGTATCTCCATCCATCATTTTTCTTCCATTCAAAGTGTAGAAAAGTTTCTTAACGCACTAAATTCCCCTCGTTTCTCCTCCTTTTGTGTTGTTTTCAGGAACTTCAACAGAAACTTCAACTCCCTTTCCCTCCCATTCTGCACAAACTCAATCCATCTCATGTGTCCAGGTTCTCTGCTGGATGTAAGTCGTGAATGACAATCATTGTGCCCAATGACAACGAATTGGAAATTCATTTCACTACACTACAATAAAAACAAAAAATAAATAAAAATAGTCTCCCAACTCGTTTGTACGAAAAAGGAAATGACTGGCAGTTTGTTCGTGCTAACGGGTTTTTTACATTAAGCATAACTCGTTAGAATGAAATTTTGTTTGTATTAAGGAGTATTTTTTAAAAAATAAAAATAATTTTTGTTTTGGGCCCATTTCTCTATTTTCATATGGCTCTTTGAGTTCTTTCGTGAGTAGGGCATGGAAGTTCATGCTCTTAAAAACTTAAAAATATGCATGCGTATATGCTATGAAAAATACAGAAATATGCTGATAAAAAAGGGGAGATTTTTGCATTAATTGGACAACAAAATTCAAACAGAAATCACACAAATTTGTCAAAATTCAACAATAACAAAATTTTACGTTGAATTTATGTAAATTTCAGTGAATTTCTCCACTCATAGAAATTTGCAAAAATTAACCAAAATCCATTTCTAATTTCATTTTTTCAGATTTTAGTGATTTAAGTTTGATGCTGATAAAAAAGGGGAGATTTTTGCATTAATTGGACAACAAAATTCAAACAGAAATCACACAAATTTGTCAAAA
>JAQFZO010001674.1:0-14774 GCA_034695885.1 Geophilus flavus
CCTACTGGCCCCCGTCTGACCCGTCTGATGACCCAAAGAGTTCGGTACAAAGAGGCTGGTCGACGTCGGCTTTGATGCACGTCTGGAATCTCGTGACGGGGTCCAGTTCAGGGCACCTCTCGTAACTCTTCTAACACTACTGATTAATTGACCGGGTCAAGGAAAAAACAAGACTCGTTTCGGAAAATGAGAGGGGCGGGTACGAGCACTGACCACATGCTGGGTTGATCAGACAGGAGGGTAGATGAAGTTGACATCAGGTGATTTTCATTGCACCTGTAATTTGATTAATGGAGATTTAGTGAGATTTTTTTTAAGGGGTGAAATTATTGCTGTGATACTATATGATGGGAAAATATTGGTGTGATGTGGGAGATTTTTGTGGATGTTGAGTTTTGGTGCTGATGTGTGATGTGATGGCGCATGCGCTGATGGAGGTTTTGGGTTTAGTTTGGATTTTTGGTAATATTTTAATGTCAAATAACATTCTTAATTTTTTTAAAAGAAAAATAAGTACTCTAATCAATTTTATTTAAAATTATGATTTTTTTATGATTTTTTTAATAAAATTATTAAAAAGTTATTAAAATTTTCAAAAATTTATAAAAATTCAAAATTTTGTGAAAAATTTCCAAAAATTTATAAATTTAAAAGTTTATGAAAAATTTACATAATATTTTATAAAAATACGTATTTTAATCTCTTATATTTTTCTTAATTTTTATTTTTAGAGAAAATTACCAAAAGAATATAATTTTTAATAAAAGTTGCATCAAAATTTTTAAAAATACAAAATTACCTATATAAAAAAAATTTCATAAAATTAATAAAAACAGTGAAATTGCATTGAAAAATTCATCAAAATTAAAAATCTCAGTACACAATAATATAAATACTTAAATATTAAAAAATCATCAATTTTATCAAAAACTATAAATTTTACTCAATTATTTTTATAGAACTATCCAAAACATCGTAAAATGCATAAAAATCAAAATAATTCTTAATTCCATTTTTAAAAAAATCCAAAATCACTATCAGAACCTCCAAAACCATTAAAATAAAAAAAAACTCCAAAACCAAACCCCTAATAAGCCTACCAAAAAAAAAGGAAAAAAAGGATCAAAAATCCACAAAATTAATTTGATGTTCGGTAATTGATAAAAATGATTGCGCACATCAATATACCCGAAAGTGTTTGTCCTATTTTTTGATTGGGAGGTGCCGTCAACATAAATTGCAGCTACACTATAATTAGTTAAATCTGCTAGCAATAAATCTTATCAGAAATCCCTCGCGTACTTCATAATATTTCCCAATTGGCGAGTTAGAACTGGGGGAGAACCGAGAACAAATGGAATTAAACCAAAAAATAAAAAAAATCCAAAAAAAATCCTTTGTTTGAAATTTTGATCAGCAGTCACAAAATTTCAAACAGAGATAATATATAGGCCACCGAGCTCATTACTCAGGTGAGTAAACAGCTGCCTCCAGGTGAAGTGTTATCACTTTGGTCAGCATTCATTTCACATAATGAAAAAGAAGATCGTAAACAAAAACGCCAACTCCTCCTCCTTCCCACTTTCTTCGACCATCCTCAGATTAAAATAAAAATTAAAAACAAAAAAAGGAAAAAAAATGTCTTGTCTCATAATGGAAGTGACCCTTTCATCCCCAATCCTCGTGTTCAACCGTGAGAGATTACAGTAATCACCAGCGACTTTGTTTGTCCGAGGGAGGTCTCTTCTCATGTGAGTAACGCGTTCTTCACGCGTTGCTCTCTTCCAAATCTCGCTTCTTTTGCTAGGTGGTCTTAAGTTTGTCGCTCGGTGTGAGATTTAATGAATGTGACTGCAAAGCTACTCGCAGCACCAACCGTTTGTCTTCAAATTGTCCTGGAAAAAAATAAGAGGAAATAAATAAATACGGAGCGTAAACTGGTTCTACTTTGATTCGGCAGGAAACTTTGATAGTTGGGGGTGAAATTTTGTGTTTAGCAATTTTTTTAAAAATTTGATTACTAAGTTAGTTTATTAAATTTATGTTGCATGAATTTTCAATGCAATTTTAATATTTTTATAAATTTTATAAAATTTTTTCATATAATTTTGTATTTTTAAAAAAATGTTGACGCAATTTTTAATAAATTTTGATAAATTAAAATAAAGTCATTAAAGCAAAATATAAAATGGTTACCACTAGTTAATATCAACCGTAAACTTTGTTTAATTAATAGATTTTTTAAAAAATGTGCATGTGCTGCGCATGGGCAAACGGTGTTCTACAGTATGTGAAACATCTTTTTTTCATTAATGTTGTTGTTGGTTGGGCTTTACGTTGGACAAATGGAATACCATAAATACTTTTAAAAATCGATTACATGCCATAAAAATGTCATTCATTACATTCAATCTTGTTTGTTTATTTATTCACGGTTAACTCTTTATTAATACGTCATTATGACATTATTTCCGTTTCATTTTTGCTCCAACAGTGAATTTCACTTTCTTTGTCCTGATCAAAGATGTTCTAAGAGCATACAAACATTGAAATTCAAGGCCAATTTCATAAAATATCAAACTATCCCTGGTTAGAAACATTTTTTGACAAAAATTGATTTTTTTTTTATTCCTGGCCTTTTTTCCCCTTATGACTTTCCCTTTAATTTTAATGCTGTACGGATGGGCGTCTCAGAACATTGAATGATTTATTAATGACTTCTCGCAATTATGTCAGCAGTGCATTAGCACGTGCACAACTGCCACTCTTTTCTTAATTAAAAAGTAATAATCAATCTGAGATCGGATTTCTATTTTTTCTCGCTAACCAATGAATGTCTAATTTAGCCATTCCGGCGCGACATTATTATGTAAAGCGGGCATTCACTTAACTCGTCCCATGTGATTTTTTTCTTCTTCTAAATTTTTCCATTTCACCAAATTTTACCAAATTAAAACCTGCGGTCTGTTTGGGGACTCCTTAATTCATGAATATTGAAATTTCATTAAAAGTAATGCTTTTTTTTAATCACACTATCGGGGATGAGGCACCCAAGTAGGAAATAAAGTTTAGGAAAAAAAAAAAAGTTTTTTTAAGAGTGAAAAATTTGTTTTCCTGGATATGAGAAACCTAGATTTTGTGTTTAGAAAAAATTTTTTTTTTTTTCAATTTTAAAACAAATTTTTCCGGGTAAAAATTTTGAAAAAAAAAAAGTTTTTTAGGGAATTGAAAAATTTGTTTTTGGGTGTCTGGGAAGTATATTTTTCATGTTTATAAAGAAAAAAAATTTTTTCTATCAATTTCACCTAAATAGTTCGAAACGTGACTTTTCCTTTATATTTTTGATTGAGAAAAAGAAGGGAAACGGGAGTCAGTATTTTATAGGGGCGTGGGTGGTCATCATCACCATGGTCGGATCGGAGCAAGCGCCCCCATCGGCAACGAGAGTTATGACACAAACCGAGAGTCTAGCTCGTAAGGATCCATTCGAGTGTAGCACTTGTATTGAAGAAAGAACGTGTCGACATTTCACATAAAAAAAAAACTAGAGAGATGACCAAAAGCATCATTGTCCGTCTGATCAGCAGGGTGACAAAAGTCCCTTTTTCACTCTTCACTTTTCCCATCTTTTCCAAGTCCGCACTTCCTGTACTCCACTTTCCATCATCGCAATCTTTTTATATATATATCTATGACTATATGTGAAGTCGAATCATTCTGTTTGTGTACTTGTGGCGTGAAATATGAAGCCAATTGAGTGCGGAGGAAATCACCAATCAATATCAAGGGAAAAAAGAAATAAAAATTCTTTCACAAAAAAAACTCAAAAACACAAAAAAAAAATTTTTATTATTTTTTTATTTTAAAAGTTATTAAAAAGTTTATTATTATTATTACCCCATGTCTCATCTGTCTCCCCTCGGCTCGCAGACCTGTTCTTGTGAGTGCAAAGTGCATGTGAAGTCCACATAAGGTGGATTGTGGGGTGAAGAAGAAAAAAAAAGCGTCTGAGGCGGTCAGGTCTGGACAGTGATCAGTCGTCCAGACGTGGGAGAGGTGTGGTGCAGACTGCCCGCAAGGCTCCCTCTACCAACTAATCACTCTAATGAGAGAGAGGAGACCCATGGTCACGGTGGTTATCTTCTCCCCCTCGCTCTGTCTCTCTTGTTTCTCGCCATCTTTTGCGCTTCTCTTTGATGATGGACTCATCCCTCTTCTTTTTACCCTCTTGCCCACATGTGTGGACGGACATAGTCCACCTTGAAACGATTAAAGTCGGGTAAAATTAGGACTCGGCCCACATAACACTCTTATATGTTCCTGTATATAGTTTTCACAAAAAAAATACTCGAACCTCGTTATAACGAAAAAAAAACCAAAACCTCGTTATAGCGAATTATTATTATTTTTTTTTGGTCTTAGTAATTTTAATTTTTAATTTTTAAAAAATTTTTTTTTTATAAATTTAATGTTAGTATATAATAGTAATCCTGGAACTGGGTGTCCTTTTTGTCCTTTGCGCGAATCTATTCCGAGATTTATTCCACTTGGCACTAACTTCGAGACAGGTTGATCCTTCTTTTGATCTTCACCTGGCTCAAGAGTCGGTTTGTGACAAGTCTGACCATTTTTGGCCAGTGCAGGAACCGTCTCGAAATAAACCGCAGACTAAAATGAGTCACGCAAATCCATCATTCGTGAAATGTCAACCATTTTTTTCCTCTTTCTCTCTCTCTCACTCACTCTCACTCTCCTCCTTTTTAGCTTTGCCTGTAGATCTATGCGTGTCCAGGGGCTCCCCCCTCCTCCTCACTGTCCTGTCCACTCAAGGGCCAATCAAGGTGTGTGCATGTCTCAAAAAATCCCCTCATGTCCAGTCTGGTGGAAATCTTGAATCCCTTTCAATTTTTTAATCTTTAAATTACACATAAGGGTAAACCAGTCGGATAAGTTGTTGAACGATCGGTTTAATTTTTTGAGGGGGAGGAAAAACGAGAGCGAGAGAGAGTGAGAGAAAAAGTATCAAAAAATGTTGTTGTCAAGTTGAATTATGATATAGGAAACGAAGTAACTATTTGTTGATTGGCGATGTGAAGTTAGAGCAGTTTCACGTGACGCACAAATAAATCAGTGAAGTATTAAGGTTGTCGTGACGACCGGCTATTGTAGGAAACTGAATGACCCGGGCACAAGATTTATGAATTTCATTTGTCGTTGGGGGTATTGGTCATTTACACCCAAAGTGCGATCTATTGCTCAGTTAAGGGACATCGCAGGAAATGGTTATTGCAATTATCACAGTCAATCAAAACAAACTTAATGACCCCTTGATTACACGGCTACTAACTCGCAATCGATACAAATCGACTCTTTTTGGTCATGTTAATGAAAAAGGATTTTTATGTAGTTTGTCTTGCGACTGACTGCCCAAGAATTTCACCTCATTGTTCAAAGATGATTGTCTACACTGCAAAAAAAATCAAATTTACAAAAATTTGCCTTGGAAATATAAAGTTAAATATGATAATTAACATAAAATTTCCTTTAATCGTTATCTCTGTTTCTGAAAAAACCGATGACGTAGAACGATGAAGTCCCATTTCATTATTCCATGCTGGGTTATTTGGGCGTGTTTTGATTCCCGATTAATCCTAATGGTCAGATTCGCCGTTTCCGCGCATTTTTATCGCATTTTTAAATGATGTTTTTGACCCGAAGGAATTTTTGGTGCAAAGAGGGGACTTTTGGGAGTCAAGGAGGGGTGTCACCAGTGGTTCCTCCAACTTGTGGTTACGTTTGCAACATTTCTTTTCATCTTTGATGACTGTGATTACGCGACGCAGTGCCCTGGATCTGGAAATTCCTTTTTTTTTTCTAACTTTTGTTTCATCCCTTGACCAAATTCCACACAAAGTGATGATATGGAAGATCCCTGCAACGGCCATGGCATCATCAAACGCCATTGCAGCTCCGTGTGCCCCAGCTGCAGCTGAGGCTGGGGGTGCAAGTCGGGGTCAGCGCAGGGCCAGTTTTCTCCACTGACAGCATTTCATGACCAGACCCCCAAAAAAAAGGGGGAAGGGGAAAAAAAGTTAAAAAAGACCTTTGTAAGCATAGGGGGGGACGCAAGGGATGCTAAAAAAAGAGACCCTTAAAAAATGGACCCTCTTGTAGTCGCAGGGTTGGTCTCCCCCTCCCCTCCCCTCTTTTTCCTCCTCCTTCTTCCTGGTCCCTGCGCCGCGGACCCCGGCTGTGGACCACGGAACACTTGTTCGCTCGGGTTCGCCTCGACATGTGACGAATAAAAACGCGTGGAATGGGCTGTGAGCACGGAATAGAGAGTCGTAAACGTTGCCGAGTTCATGTTGGTTTCACCGGCGAATCGTAACGGAGAAACGGAGTCGACCGAGTCAGGTAAGACGGGCGGGCAGTGTGTGGCGAGTTTAATCGGGGGAGAATTGAGAAGAGAGGGGATCGTGTGGTCGGTCGGTCAGAGCGATGTCTTTTAGAGTGCGAGCGAAGCGTGGGAAATGTCTAGGAAATGGTTTGAAGGGAGAGTTTGTGTCTAGCAGCCCTGGTCATCATCTCGCTTAAGAGTATATTGTAAATCATTTCGTCACTTTGCTGCGTCATGGTCCGAGTTGTTTAGACCGAGTGATTCACCTTCTCCCATACCATACCCACAATGATTCGGATTTTTTTTACTTTTATTCTTTTTGTGTTCTTTTTTTCCTGTTTTTTTCTTTCTCCCCCTATATACTAGTAGATAGAAGTGACCACCAGTATTTTTTTTATGGTAGTATCCACTATGGTTTGTTTGTATAATTTTTTTTCCTACTCCAGTAATGAACTTAATCGAAGGAAGGCGGAGATGTAGTCAATTCAACTCGTCCTTACAATTTCCTGCAATTTGTGCCCAGTGCAGAACAGAGGGCGCTCACTCATTCGAACCCTTACATTTTTTTTTATTTAATGGACGCAACTTATCCAAAAAACAACTTTTTCCCTCAATTTTCAAACTGAAATAACTTTTTATCCCAAATTTTAACCAAAAAAACTTTCTTCTCAAATTTTAACCAAAAAAACTTTATTTTCCCAACTTTTAACCAAAACAACTTATTTTTAACCAAAACAACTTTATCCCCATTTTTTTTCTCTATTTACTCAAAAATAACTTTTCTCAAATTTTTAAAACTAAAAATCACTTTGTCTAACATTTTAAACACCCAAAAAAAAATTCCCAAAAAAAAACAGAATCCCAATTTTTCCCTGCAAGGCACGTGAGGGATGTTGAAGGACCCTTATTGGCCAAATTCGTACCTCAAAGAATTAGCACAACGAGGGGTTTCTTAGATAAAACCCCCAAACTCCCATTGGTCCACGCAAATTCTACATACTCACCAACACCCACGCACGTCCACTCAAACGCCCCATTTAAAAAATTCAAAAAAAATTTCAAAAAAAAACTCCCTGCATGCATCTCTTGGAATCCTGACCCCTGATCCCAATGTCTGGACCGATTCGGTCGCTATAAAAAGGTGCAGAACACCCCACCCCATCTCATTCCAGGACAAGTACAAGAAGTACACACACAAGTGTCCAACCACTCGATTGATGAAACTCGTCGGTCATTGGACATTTCTTTTATTATTTACCCTGATCGTCGCGACTGACCAAGCGCGCCGTTTGACCCGTCCAGACACAACATCCTCGCTATTTTTTTTTTACTATTCTTTTCCTTGTCCCGCCTTGATGCATGCTGGGATTGGTGGTGTCGCCCGCGGGAGGAAGAAGGCGGCAACGATACGAGGTGTGGTATAGTGGCGGTGGTGGTGGTGGTGGAGTATAGTAGACGAGTGGACTCGCACACCGCCGCACACACACGCTAGCTAGTATTCGGTCGGTGCTCGGATAAATGTTCGATTCCCTCGACACCTTCGGCCTGCGTGGAGTTTGAAGTCGGCAGGCGAGAGTAGAGCACTGCGTTCACCCGAGTGTGCCTTAATGCCACAGCCAACGCTAGTTTGAGGGATGACACTGAGTGTTATTTGGACAGTGATGCTAAACCCCACTGCGCAACGACACCCACATTTGCTGACCCTTTGCCGTGGCCTCTAATGGACTGTGGCGCACTTTTACCCCTTATCACTCATGAGAGGTAAGCCATTGGGATATAAACCAATGCCTTGGTTCCATTTGCACCTTTTTTTGGTTTTTATTCTTTTCTTTCTTTCTTGTCTTGTCTTGAGGATAGTGTTTTTTTTCCGGTGTGGTTTTGGTGTCAGGTTTTAGTACTTGTTTGTATGGGATTAAGTTTTTAAATCATCATGTTGTTGTTAATTTTATTTTTATTTTTTTTCTATGTTGGATAAAGGTCTTTACCCTTTTTTTCCTTCGCTTTATGATTCAACTTTTTTTTTTATAATTTTTTTAAATTTTTATTTTATAAATTGTTTCTGATGGTTTTAGTGGATAGTAAAATGAACTTGACAGCCTTATTTATCATTCAATGTTTTTTTTTAATTTTTTAAAATTTTTTTTTAAAAATTTTGATGGCACTAATTGTCATTTTTCATGCTTAATATGGTGAGAAAATAATTTATTTAAGTGTCATTCTATATTTTTTATTATTATTATTTTTCTTTAATGGGCATTGAACTAGTCCACGAGTAAATCTCATAGACTGTGCCATATGTTCCGTAACGCGCGTGTTCTGACGATTTCGGTGGCGCGTGACACCTGTAATTACAAGTGAGGAAGAACGGTGCCTCGAATGCGCGTTTTTTTATTTTTTTTATTTGCCCTTCAACTTTCTTGTGTGTGCGGGAGTGCGAAATGCAGCTGTCCGCTTATATAGGCAGCCCTCGCGGTGACCATGTGCATAACAGCTGGCGTCATCCGAGAGATTAATCGTCCCGATTCACCTGGTCAGTGCTATAAGAAGGATCCGTGAGTC
This sequence comes from Geophilus flavus, assembly GCA_034695885.1. Lineage (NCBI taxonomy): Eukaryota > Metazoa > Arthropoda > Chilopoda > Geophilomorpha > Geophilidae > Geophilus > Geophilus flavus. The sequence goes on from JAQFZO010001674.1 coordinate 8,957, forward strand.
GAATTACTTACATTACTCCTCGCACTCGTGAAAATTTATACGAAAAAATTTTTTATGACGTCATTATGCCAAAAAATCGCGAGAGGTTAAAAGGCGTTGCTTCCTTTTTTAACTGGTCACTGGGTGTTGCACATTTTACGACCACCTGAATACAATTCGTGGGCGGTGGGAGGAATTTTCAACCTCCTAAACTCCCACCATTCCCCCCGCTGATCGCAATTTGGCATTCTTTTTGTATCATGTCACTGCACTGCAATGCACTTACAAATTTTTTTATTATATTAACAAAATAATAATAATAAATCAATCGTTAATCAGATCGGGGTGATATATTAGAAAAAAAATTGTTTATTCATCCTTCAACTTAAAAAAAATGTTCATTTATAAACTTTGGTCATCCATCTTGACCACCGGGGCCACGACGGTGCGACCCCTGAGACAAAAGACGCTCTCAGTGGAATAAATAAGCCATCTTTTGCACCCCTCCCTTCTATTCTGACTACACATGAGAAAATCAATCAAAAATGCCAGTTTTCTTCCTCCGATGATGACCAGCGCATTTATTGCGCGTTCCCGTAGGAACGGAGCGGGATTATTAATGTTCGACCACAGCAGTGGACACATTCCCTTCAGCAATTTTTTTTTTCGCGTTGCATTTCGGCTTAATCAGGGACCTCCCTTCGATGCAGCGTCAGCAACTCGGGTTCCAACTTGCAACTTGGGAAAAAGTTGACCCTTTGCTGGCCACTCGGGGATTAATTTGGATAAGAATGATCGGAATTGGATTTTTTTTTTTTGATGGTCGGTTGTAATGTCGGTTGAGATTTGAAGGACATGGAATAAATTTTTTTATGGAACGGACGCGGGTCAACGTGGCCGCTTGAATTACAAAAGAGAAGTGGCATTTATGTAGGCGGGGATAGGGAGGAAGCGTGGTGGTCAGATGCCTTGTCGAGATTACTCTCCAAGAAAGTCTTTTCCATATTTAAGTCGTCGGGATATGAATCGGGCCAGCATCCGGCATGTATGTATTCATCAGGGGGTGTGTGAGTAGCGAGTAACAACTTTAATAGAGGGAGAGAGAAGGAAATATCGATGAGACGTGCCCAGGTGGGATGTAGCGTGCGATGCCCATTCGGACTGACAATGAATGTTTGCGGTACGACGTATTCGCGACCCGAATTTTGCCTCTCAAAATCCGAGGATTCGAAATGATGGAGCAAATGACTCGACAAAAATTATTTTTTCTTTCTTTCTCTCTCTCCACTCCCTAAAAAAATTTTTTTTTTTTATTTATTTATTTTTTATTGGGGGTTTTATGGTTTGTCGGGGTCATTTAGGAGTGAAATGAGTTTGTGTTGAGTTTCGTTTTGCAATGTTTTGAAATGTTGAAAGTCCACTTTTCCCCTCCAAAGGTAATAAGACATTAAGAGACACTCGTTTGACCCTAGAGTGTCTTGGAACTCGCATTCACTTCAAGTTCCTTGAACTTTTTCCTCTCTCTCAGGGTGGAGACGAGCCACCGGTCAAATATTGTATACTGTCTACTTTAACCCTCCCATCTCCATCATTAGCAAACCAGCAAAAAATATGACAAAAATTCTTTTGTTATGCTGATTTGCAAGTACTCGTAAAGGAGAAAAAAAAATAAATAGAAAAAACATATTTACTTTACACGAACAAAATACTAAATAATAAAAAAAAATTATCATTTAAAGTCCATCTTTTTGCCCTCAAACCCTGAAAACTTAATCTCGTGTAAAGATAAAGTGTTGGCAAGACAATAGTGAAAAATGAAAACCTAAACAAAAAATAATTTTTTTTAAATTAAAAAAATGGACTTTCAAAGGTCCGGAATTTTTTCACACGACACTAGGGGTCATTAAACGTGAGATTCACACCTCCAATGTCCATACACATCCATACACACAACTTCAACCCGAGAAAAAAAAATTTTTTTTTGAGTGACCAAATAAAAAAAAAATTTCTCATGGGTATATGTTTGTAACTATTTGTCATCAATGACCATAGACGTGTTTTTCAATGCTATGCAAATCGAACTGGATGTCGGGCACACACACATACACCACAGAGAGAAAAAAAATCATTCAATTTTTTACCGGGGCAATTTTTTTCTCTCTTTGTCCCTACCTCGTGGGTCCTCATTTCTTATGAGACCCATGTGCAACATGGGAAGCTTCTTGCCCACTCAAAGCCCTCAAAACTGGCTTTGTCAGGTGCTTAGTTTTTTTTTTCCTTTTCATTTTCATTTTTTAAACTCTCCTTTCATTTTTTTAAAAATTAAAAAAATGTTCGAGATGATATTTAAAACTCATAATTTAAGAGGGAGTTTGAAGATGGTCAACTAATTAAGGCTTCTAATTGATGCGGAGAGGGAATTTTAAGAGGGTGGGGTCCTCGAGGATCCTCCACCCTAGTAAATTCCGAGTCTCTCTCTTTTCCATAGTTAAAGTGTTTAATTATGTCCTCTGTCGTCGAAGTGGAAAATCTCGGATTGTGTAATGAGTGTGGACCGTGCCAAGTTGTAAACAGGCGCAAAAACATTAGCAAATTAGTTTACACGCGAATGGACAAAAGGGGAAAAGAGAGAAACAGAAAGAAAAACACTCGGAGAAAAGTAAAGTAAATGAACAGCATCGGCCATGACTTTTTTTTTCCTTCATCCTCCTCCCCTTGCAAACTTTACTCAACCCCCATTCCCCCCATACCCATATACCCACAGTCTGGGAGTCTTGGGACGAGGGAGAGAGAAAAAAAAGTTGCGTTCCCACACAACCACCCCCTCACCATCGAGTTCTTATCCCTTTGATACCCACACAGGAAAAAGAAATTATTATTTGAATAAAGGTGTATAAATATTGTGAGATATTCCCATGAGATATTTAAAGTAATTTTTTTTTTGAAATTTTTTTTTTGTGATAGCGGAACCCGAGGTCGTACAGGACATTCTGACGTGCGGAGTGTGCCAGAAGGACTTTGCCTTATCGGACATAGTGAAATTCATTCAACACAAAGTGCATAATTGTAATAAAGAGAACTATTTTCTCTACGATGACCGCGAGTATGAAAGTGAAAACGAAAGCGGGGGCAGTAGCGGCGGTGGTACGACGGTGCCCATCGTCAACTCGCGGAGGCCGAGCATCTCGGCGCCCATCTCGGGAAAAAAAGAAAAAGCGCCGCCTCCGCCCCCGACGCCCGCGTCGGTTGCCATCACCCCGTGCAACTCGACCGACAGGGAGCGGGGAGATTCGAGTTCACCCAGGCCGTCTTCGGTGTCGTCTTCGGTACCCAACGCAACGACACCGCCAATTACGAACTCGGATCACATTAACAGTAAGAACCACGGGGACAACAAGTCCTGTTTTCCTTCGCTGGAGGACGGCACGTCGAGCCGGAGAGCGAGGGAAGGAGGAGGCGCCGATGGAGACACGACTAGTTGCAGTGGGAGCAGCAGTGGCATCCGAAGGAACAATCATCATCATGCACCACTCTGTAGGCCCAAACAGGTGGATTCCGAAACAAACACCACCAATACAGGTAAGAAAAAGAAAAATAAAAAAATTTTTTCCGATATTATTTTTGGTGGGTAATTCAAAATTATGTTTTGGCGCCATAAAAGTTGAATTAAAATATTTTATGACTTCGCATCAGTTGAATTTGGGTCCTATAACTAAGTTTTAGGGCCTTTGGCTGCACCTGTGTAAATGTAAACTTGAAAAATGTGTGTCAGTCAGGTCTAGTGGGCAGTGTGTTAGATAAACTACGCATGCGCTTTCTGGTTTTTTATTTTTTTATTTATTTATCGAGGATATTGCACGTTATTAAGCAAATTACGCACAAACAAATCTGCGGGGTTAAAAGTTTATGCCAGTATTGGGCCATGTGGTTTGTGGAGTTTATCCAAAAAAATTTTTTTTTGCTTTTTTTTGTAAAATCAGATTTTGGAACTTTTTTTTTTTTTGGTAAATTGGGAGACAATAGAGAATAAGAGACCTATGGGGAAGGAAGGATGGATGGATGGCGAAGTAAAAGACTCGAGTGTGTGTGTGTTTATGGTAACATTCTCTCTGTACACAGCGTGAAATTCAATTTCAACATTAGCGCGATCAAGTAATGATCAGTGGAGCGTGTGTATTCTTCGATGGGGAAGCCGAGTTTGGCAGTAATGGCGCCGACCTTTGCGACCCGTCTCCTCCACTCAATTGCATATTGCTGGATGATACCACATGGAGCAGAAAAAAAAAAGAAGAAAAGAAAATTTCATTAATCTTGTCGAATTCATCGACACTAGGGGGCGTGAGTAGAGAGGATGGCACGTCGATAGCGATTTTTTTTCTCTCACTCACTCTCACTTCGATATAAACACCATTGGTCAGTCAGCTTTGCAGTGGATTCGGTGAGCTGAGCCAAAGAATAAAACGGAAATTGGTGCTGACCCTCCTATACGACACAAGGACCCTTTATTCTATTTTTTTCTTCCTTTTATGTTTTTTTATCTTTTCTTCCATTGTGTAGGTGCCTCATCCTCCTAAATTTATTGCACTTTGATTTCGTTTTCGGCCACGAGGGGGGGTGTGGGGAGGGGGGGGGTGAGCGACGAGGTGTCTTGTTGTTGCAGTTTTCGAGTGGGTAGAGTATAGAGTAAAGGGAGATGTTGCATGAGTGTCCACTGATAAGATTTGAATGGACATTAATTTATAATAGTGGGATGATCATCGTTTTCATTTTTCCCCTCTCTCTCTCTCTCCGGTTCGTTCACCCGGCTCTTTATATATAGCTAAAAAAAATGACCTCTGCTGGTCAGTTTAGTGGGGAAAGGAAACTGGAAAGATGCCCTCTCCTAAATTAAGTTTCTGCTGACCTCCTCCAGATGGCGTGGGGTCGAAACCATGGCAAGTCGGGAGTTTTGCCTTGATGGAATTCATCACCCGGAGCTGCTCGAGGGGGTGAACGGGGTGGTCAAAGTTGTTCAGTCGTTAGGGGTCAACGCTGGAATTTTTCACAGACCATGCTACGTAATAGTAAAATTATAAACACAAAAAAAAAAAAAAAATTAAGAGTCGGCGTTTCTGTGAACTCATTAAAGTTTGATGGTGAGAAGCTGTGAAGAAACGCTCTAAGTGGCGTGAGAGGTTGTGTGTGGGGGGAAGGGAAGGGAAGGGCGATGAGTTGGTCATCGGAGCGTCTTCCACAATAGCTCTTAATGGACGTCGGTGGTGAGTATTTTACCGAATTGGTGAACATTCACGAGGGTTGTTGCATTCGAAGCCCCCGCACTGATGGCTGGCAACCCTGCAAGGACGGATGAAGGTGACCCCTGACCCGTGACCATCCATTGCAGAGCTGTCACACCATAAGATGGCAAAAACCAGTTTCACCAACGCTTATATAATGGTCAGCCTGCCCTGGACCCAGCGGCTGCTTCTCTCTTCCTTGCTTTGCTTGCTTGGCTAGGGAGGAGGGAAATGCAATGCAATGCACCAACTCGCGACCCCCTTCTAAAAAAAAATTGTAAAGAAAAAAAAATGTAAGGGGATAAAAAAAAAACGGAACCCAGCAGCGAGAAAGAAGGGTGTGGATTGAAGGGAAGGTTAAAAAAAAAACTCACCCTCGGTTGACCGGCTTATCGGTGTGGATCTGCAGGGTCTGCAACTCGAGCTACCTGTGGATATGCGAGTTGTCCAAGAAATGAAGCAACAAGTTAGAATCTAAGTTATCTTATATTTCTCAGAAGGAAAAAAAAAATTTTTTTTGAGCCGGAAAAAGGGGAAAAGAAGGGGGGGGGGGGGGGGGTGTT